>JAGXJF010001035.1:0-77709 GCA_019208055.1 Stipa capillata | reverse complement strand
GGTGAGCACAAAAGATGATGCGAACATCTCCTGCACCAAGGGTGAAGATACCACGGCTCATTCCAATCCACCAAGTCCACCTCCAAAATCTCGTGGTCCAATGACAAGAGCTCGAGCTAGGGCTATCCAACACGAGGTGTTTCTATTCCTTGACTCCTTCCCACTTGATCTGAGGTCGAATGGTATACTACCTGATGCTTCAACTCTTTGCTTGCTTAGGTGTGAAGGAATAACCAAGTGGAGCGACGCCAAGGGGAGGAAGGACTTGGGATGCTGCCTGGGAAGCATGTCCGGACATTCCGGACAAGGAGACCCGGACACTCCGGACGTACCAATCCCGGAGACACCGAGATTCCACAACACACCCGGATATTCCGGGCAATCCCGGAGTCTCCGGACGTCCCCCACCAGGAATGTACTCCTCTCGGGATGGTGCCCGGACACTCCGGCCCCAAGCCCGGACATTCCGGGAGGGTGGCCGAGAACAACGCCCTCCAACTCCACGGCCGGACACTCCGGTCCCCAGACCCGGAGACTCCGGATGACCCCTGCTCGGAGCGCCAACTCTGACCCTCCGGACGTCCACTGATCAAGACGTCCGGACATTCTGGAAAACATACCCCGGAATGTCCGGGCCCTACGGCCGGACATTCCGAACAAGTTACCCCGGAATGGCCGGGCGTACTGTCTGTGCACAGCAACGGGCCGAGGCCCATGTAAGGATTTGGCTTAGCCCTCAAGGGTTACGGGGTTAGGGCTATAAATACCCGTACCCAAACCCTAATCAAGATGAGACTCGTTGTTAAGACTAATAGGGAGCTTTGCTCCTAATCTAGGGTTTCACTCCTCTAGATTAGGGTTTCATCTTAGGCCTTGTAATCTCCCTTGGATTGTAAGGACCGGCGCGTGCCCCCGGATGGTAATCGAGGCATTCATTGAGAGGAGGAGTTGATTTGGGTCCTAGTTCCAAAGGCTAACCCATTGGGGTTTTGTTGTTGGTTTGGGATTTCATCTAGGCCCTCCTATTTACCCTAGTCCAAATCGTGAAGATCGGGAGCCCTCCGCATCAAAAGACCAACGGGCCCTGACAAGCCCCAAGCCCGAGTCAAAAGCTCACCAGCCTCAGTGTCTGCGGCTCTCCTCTTCGCCGCTTCGGCAGCCGCCATCGAGTCGGCGGCTCTCTTGGGCATCGACTCGGCCGTCTTATGAGCAGTCCACAAACTGCCATCCAGCATGTTCACCCTGCTCTCGAGATGCTCCGCACGGGCTTTCTCAGCCGAGAGCATCTCCTGGAGCTTGCTGGCTTGGTCCTTGGCGGCGTCGAGCTCCTGGGCGCGGGCCTTCACCACCTCGAGCTCCGCCCTAAGCTTCGAGGCCTCATCTTCGGCGGCTGCAGGAGACAACCCGTCAGTAGGCCAAGAGGTGAAAAGGGCAACGAGTGCAAGTCGGATTCCTCACCTTTGGTCCGGGCGATCTCCTGGGAAAGGCCCGCCTGCAGAGCGGTAATTTCCACCCCGCGCTTGCGGGCCATGTCCTCCGCCGCCTGCCGCCTCATAGCCAGTTTATCCCACTCGGCCTTCACAAGTCGAGTCGGTCAAGGACCGGCAACCGGTCCTGGAGGAAGGTGGTCTTGTCCTGCGACCGTCGATTCAGACTCTACAACGAGAAGCCGCAAGAGTTAGGCCACCTAGGAAGATTATCAAGACCCTCCACTCGGTCCCACGGACCCAGCGGAGGCTCGGGGGCTACACCCTCTGGGTGCACTGTTCGTGCACCCAGAGTCAAACCTACAAGGAAAGCAAAATAAACCCTCCGCCCGACTATCCTAGTCGAATGCAGGCTCGGGGGTCACACCCTCTGGGTGCAATGTTCGTGCACCCAGAGTAAAAACTACAAAAATGCCAAGGGTCCTCCGCCCGACTACCTTAGCCGGGCAGAGGCCCGGGGGCTACACCCTACGGACACACTGCTCGAAAGCAGAAGTGACTCACCTGCATCAATGGGCGCAACCTGCCGTTCAGCAGGTTGGCTCCCTCCTTCACCGTCTTTAGCAAAGCCGGGTGAAAGTGCATCCACTCCCATGGAGCTTGGAAGGATGGCTATCTTGCCCCAGAGTTTGGTTTTGATGGTTATTGGCAATCCTCACCTGTGTCTAATGTTTTGCAATGAGTGTGAACAGGGATTAGATGGACAGGTGAAAGCTGAAGTGAGACAACTGTTGATGATGAGCCCTAAAAAGAGCAAGGAACTGGGAAGGTCAGAAGGACCAGCTGAGCTAGGTTCCTGAGGCACAGTTGCGAGGAAGCCGAGGCTGTGCTCGAGGGCAAGCGAGGTGATGGTTGCTTGATGGAGTTCAAGGGCCGTGAATGCAAGCTTGATAAGTCCTGGAGGAGCTAGGAAGCTGGTGGATCAGGACCAAGGGTTCGCTGTGCGTCTACAAGGGCAGTCGTCTTCGGTGAAGAAGCTTGGAACCAGTGCCAAGGGTCTAAGCGAGCTGGTCAGGGACTGTGGCGAGGTCATTGCTCTCTGGTCAGTTGTAGGCTTGTAGTGAGCCGGCCAGAGTTGTGCTCAGGT
This sequence comes from Stipa capillata, assembly GCA_019208055.1. Lineage (NCBI taxonomy): Eukaryota > Viridiplantae > Streptophyta > Magnoliopsida > Poales > Poaceae > Stipa > Stipa capillata. The sequence goes on along the minus strand of JAGXJF010001035.1, from coordinate 75,135 downwards.
GCTGCCTGAGGCAACCGAGTCCACCTGAGTTTGGCATCTGAGACTCAGGTGGGTAGCTCAGCCGTGGCTAGTAGGTTACCAGAGGTGCTCGTTAGCTGAGTCTCAGATAGGTTAGGTCTGGTGGCTCTTTGTCTGACGTGGCATGAGGGTAACGGCTAGCTGCCAGGGACCCTATAAATAGGGAACCTGGGGAGGTTTTCAACCTTGAACCTTTACCCAACCTTTGCCTCTAACCCGAAAGCAACCTGTTGAGAAAGAAAGAGCTCTAGGTCTCCAAGTGAGTGTTGCCTGCGTGCATCCATCGTGAGAGTGAGTTACTTAGTCCTTCAGGTGTAATCTTCGAGGTACTGGTTCCTCCAAGAGTGGGAGTGCTCTTGGAGTTGGTGAGCAAGCCAAGTCTTGTGTGGCTGCCACCAAGAGTCTGTGAGGGCGATTCGGGTCTGCCTGTCTTGCAGCAGCAAGATAAAAGGATTCCACACAAGAAAGGTACTCGAGGAAAGAGCACGTTTTGGTGCCGGCTGTGAGAACAGCTTCCTCAACGGAGACGTACTGCTTCGCAAGAAGTAGGAACTTCGGTAAAACAAATCATTGTGTGCTTTACTTTCTGTCTTGTGATCTGCTCTTACTTATTCTGATATCTATGTATGCTTAGATCACTAGAGCACCTTTATTTGTTGCACACTAACTGAGTTTCCTCACCTGAGACTCAGTTAGCTCCTGCTAAAGCTAGTACCTTTCCTGTTCACGTCATCTGATGCACTCACCTGACTCTCACACCTGAGACTCAGTTAGCTCTGAATATAACTTGCTCTACATCAGCTGAGTTTACTATCTGAGTGACTGGTGTTTATCTGATATATCTTGCTGAGTCTCAGTTACCTGCATCAGTTGCATATATTTTCTCTAGGATTGACCTATCTCCAGAAGAGAAACCCATTAGGCATTTTAATTTCTAGAGCCGACCTATTCACCCCCCCTCTAGTCGACTCCTGAGATCCCTTTCAAGTGGTATCAGAGCCTCGTTGCTCATAATTGGCTTAACAGCCAGAGTCTAAAGGATGTCGAACTATGAGGGTAGAGTTCCTATGTTTGATGGTACTAATTATGCCTTTTGGAAGCGGAAGATGCAAATGCATCTTACTGCACTTGACCCAGATGTATGGAAGATTGTCACAACAGGTCTTGATGTGATTGATGAGAGCAATCCCACTGATCAAGAGAAGATCAGCATCAAGAACAATGCTAGAGCTGCCAATGCTATCTATATGGGACTGCAAGAGCATGACTTCAACCGTGTCTGCACCTTTGAGGAAGCCAGAGATATATGGTTCACACTTCAGGCCATCTATGAAGGTAGTGACACGTTGAAGAGGTCCAAGAAAGATGTGCTGGAGCATGAACTTGACAACTTCCATTACCAACCTGGAGAGGACATCAATTCCATCTTCACAAGACTTACCATGATCACTAACCAGCTGAAAGCCCTTGGGTCCAACAGAGTGGAAGATGGAGATGTGATCAAGAAGTTCCTCTTTGTGCTTCCCAAGCCTTATCACACTCTGCGTCTGATGATGAAAGAAAAGGATGGCTTTGACAGATTAAAGCCCACAGATGTCCTTGGTAGAATGCTCACTCATGAGATGGAGCTAAATCACTCCAAGAAGCATGCTATCACCTCTGGGAAGAACAAGGACATAGCCCTCAAGGCAGTGGCCACTCACAGGGACTCAAGTGATGAAGAAGAAGATCCAGATGAAGAGATGTCCACTGATGAGGAGAATGAGCTTGCCATGCTTACTCGGAACTTCAGAAAGTTCTATCGAAGGAAGAAGTTCTCAGGCTCAGCTGATAGATTCAAAGGGAAGAAGCAACTCAGTGACAAGAAGTGTTTTGAGTGTGGTGACTCAGGACATTTCATTGCTGATTGTCCCAAAAAGAGCAAGAGACAAGAGGATGGCAAGTACAAGAAGAAGGAGATCATTGTCAAGAAGAAGTACAAAGAAGGGAAGCCTCCCATATTCAGAAAGAAGAAGACCTCTGCTGCCAGAGCTTATGTGGGACAAGCCTGGGTCTCAGATGACTCAGAGTCAGAGGAGGAGTCAGAGGAAGAAACTGAGCTTGCTGGGTTAGCCATCTGTGTCTCAGGTGGATCTCTCAGGAGTCCAACTGAGCCAGGAGAAGACTCAGTTGGGTCACTCAGCTGCGCACCCGAGTCAGACTCTCTCTTCGACAAGGATGCAGATCCTACATATGCTGAGACTCCAGCCCTATGCCTTATGGCTAAAGGCAGCAAGGGGTCTGCCTCCAGTGGAACAAAATGGGTCATGGATAGTGGCTGCACACAGCACATGACTGGAGGCAAAGAGCAGTTCTCTGAGATAAGAAAAGATAACCTTCCTTGCAAGTATGTCAACTATGCTGATGATTCAAGAGGCAAGGTATTGGGTTGTGGTAAAATTGCTATATCTCAGGAACATTCTCTTACTGAAGTAATGCTTGTTGAGTCTATTTCATATGATCTTTATCTGTTTCTCAATTATGTGATGCTGGAATGAAAGTCACATTTTATCCTAAAGAGGTCTATGTCCAGAAACTAACAGATGACTCACAAGTTTTCAAAGGCTATCGAGTAGATAAGCTATATCTTGTAGATTTTCAGGATCAAGAAGCAGCTGTGCCATGTTGCCTTATAGTCAAAGCTCAGTTAGGCTGGCTGTGGCACAGGAGGCTAGGTCATGTGGGGATGAGGCTGCTGAACAAACTCAGTAAAGAAGAACATGTCCTAGGTCTGAAGCAGATCCAATTCAACAAAGACAAGCCATGCTGTGCTTGTCAGGCTAGAAAGCAAGTTGGAAGCCCTCATCCACCCAAGAACATCATGACCACTACCTCTCCATTCGATCTCATACACATTGATTTGTTCGGTCCAACTACATATGAGAGCATTGGAGGTAACAAGTATGGTTTTGTTGTTGTAGATGACTTGTCACGTTTCACTTGGGTATTTTTCTTGAAGGACAAGTCACAGGTGTACAAAAGGTTCAAGCACCTCATTGTCAGAGTTCAAAATGAATGGAACGTCAACTTGAAGGCAGTGAGAAGTGACAATGGGACAGAATTCAAGAACTCAAGAGTTGAAGCCTTCATGGACAAGCATGGGATTAAGCATGAGTTCTCTGGTCCCTATGCACCTCAGCAGAATGGAGTGGTGGAGAGGAAGAATAGGACCCTGATAGAGATGGCAAGAACACTGCTGAGTGAGTACAAAACACCAGCAAGGTTTTGGGCTGAAGCTGTGAATACTGCCTGCCACAACATCAATAGACTATATCTTCACCCACTCCTAAAGAAGACACCTTATGAGCTGCTGACCAACAAGAAGCCAAACGTCTCCTACTTCAGAGTATTTGGCTGTAAGTGCTATATTTTGAAGAAAGGCAAACGTCTCTCTAAAATTGAATCCAAGTCTGATGAAGGAATATTTGTTGGATATAGCTCAGAATCTCACACCTACAGAGTCTTTAACACCAACACCAAGGTTGTTGAAGAAGCTGTAGATGTGACATTCGATGAATCTAACGGCTCACAAGATGGGCAAGTTGCTAATGATATTTCAGGGAAGGTAGATATACTTCACAAGTCAACAGGTGAAGTCAGGCCCCAAGTTGAGGAGCAAGCTTCATCTGGAGTTACAAATCTACCTGACCCAGCTGATGAGCAGGATGAAGTCAATGGCATTGAGTTCGAGTACAACCCAGCTAATGATCTATTGGACTCAGAAGCCTCCATGCACCCAGCTGAGTCTCAGGAAGAGCCAACTGAGTCACAGATACACCCAGCTGACCCACTTCCAGCTGTGACTCAGGCGGCTGACCCAGAACCCCCTGTGATCAGCAGGCTGCAGAAGGATCACCCTGTAGACCAAATCATTGGTGCCATTAATAGGGGAGTGACTACTCGTTCTCGTATTGCTAACTTTTGTGCTCACTACTCTTTTGTTTCCACCATTGAGCCTAAAAATGTAGGTGAAGCTCTGTCTGACTCAGACTGGATCAATGCTATGCATGAAGAGCTGAACCAATTTGAGAGAAATGAAGTCTGGTCACTTGTTGAAAGACCCAAGGATCACAATATTATAGGAACAAAGTGGGTCTTTCGCAACAAGCAAGATTCTACAGGCCAAGTGGTGAGGAACAAGGCAAGATTGGTTGCTCAAGGCTACACTCAAATAGAAGGCTTGGATTTTGGTGAGACCTTTGCACCTGTAGCTCGACTTGAAGCTATCAGGATACTTTTAGCTTATGCAAATCATCACAACATCAAGCTTTATCAAATGGATGTCAAGAGTGCCTTTCTCCAAGGTAAGCTTGCTGAACTTGTGTATGTAGAACAGCCCCCTGGTTTTGAAGATCCAAAAAGACCCCATCATGTATATGTTCTCCACAAAGCTTTATATGGTCTCAAACAAGCCCCTCATGCTTGGTATGATACCCTAAAGGAGTTTCTTATACATAATGGTTTCAAAATTGGGCTTGTTGATACTACACTCTTTACTAAAGTTAAAGGCAAGGACTTATTTGTATGCCAAATATATGTCGATGACATAATATTTGGAAGTACTAACCGTGTGCTAAATGATGAGTTCAGCAAGATGATGATAAAAAGGTTTGAGATGTCCATGGTAAGAGAGCTGAAGTTCTTCCTAGGGCTGCAAATCAGACAACTCAAGCAGGGAACCTTCATTTCTCAAGAGAAGTTTGCCAAGGACATCCTCAAGAAGTTTGACATGGACAAAGCTAAGTCAATATCTACTCCCATGCAAACAAATGCTCATCTTGATTTGAACCAACAAGGTAAGTCCACTGATCAGAAGGAGTATAGGTCTATGATAGGTTCCTTGTTGTATTTATGTGCATCTAGACCTGATATAATGTTGAGTGTTTGCATGTGTGCACGTTTTCAATCTGATCCTAAGGACATTCATCGCACTGCTGTTCGTAGAATACTGAGATATTTGATTCATACCTCTGGGTTTGGTCTATGGTATCCTAAGGGTGCACCATTTGAGCTAGTAGGCTATTCAGATAGTGATTATGCCGGGTGTAAGGTTGACCGAAAAAGCACCTCAGGTACCTGCCAATTTCTAGGGCGTTCCCTTGTATCCTGGAGTTCCAAGAAACAAAATTCAGTAGCCCTATCCACAGCAGAAGCAGAATACATAGCAGCTGGTGGGTGTTGTGCTCAATTGTTATGGATGAGGCAGACCTTGAAGGATTTTAACATATCTATGTCTCAAGTACCCCTCTTCTGTGACAATGAAAGTGCAATCAAGTTAGCCAACAACCCAGTCCAACACCAAAGATCCAAACACATAGAAGTGAGACATCACTTTCTAAGAGACCATGTAGAAAAGAAAGATATCCAACTGTGCCATGTTAGAACCGAAGCTCAGCTAGCTGATATTTTCACCAAGCCTTTAGATGAGAATAGGTTCTATACCCTCAGGCATGAGCTAAATATCATGGATATCTCGAATGTGCAGTGAGGAAATGATGATACACGTGTACACATGATTGCATTTCTGGTTTTTCATTCTCTGCATTCTACATGAGTCAGCCACCTGAGTCTCGGTTGTACCTCAGGTGGGTTAAGGTCTTATAGATACCATGCTGATTTTGCATCTTATTGAACTCATGGATTCACCATTAGGTTAGATAAGTTGGATCTCACCATCTATTTCAATTCAACACAGCTTTAGCTCTGTATTGATTGATTGTTTGGCAAGCTGTGTTTGAAAAGAAATTCTCTCTATTGCTTTCATCTCTTATCCTTAAGCTCTCTCTGGTAATCCTATTGAAAACCTTGTCAGCTGAGCCTTCCACATGAGCCTCAGCTGAACACATTCAAAAATCCCGGAAAACATTCCTAAGTCTGGAGCTCAGCTCATTTTTTCTTTCCTACCTGAGCCTCAGGTAGCATTCTAGCTGACCCTCAGGTGCCACAGGGCCACTCGGGATATAAAAACCCACCTCTGTAACGGTTCGCGCTAAACCCTCTTTAGAGTCTCAGTGCCCTTGCGCCCATCGCCGCCATCTGATTCTCAACGATCGTGCGCTTCTCCGACGATCTTCGCTCTTTCCGAAGCTTCCCAAAGCTCTTCTGATTGTTTTGGCGCCTTCATCTCCAATCAAAATTCCAAATGTAAGTCTCCTCGAGCTGTTCTTCATGGAACTAGGGTGGTTTCCGCCTTAATGCAAATCCCAAGCTCTCGAGTAGCTTTTAGTTGTGGAATTAGACAGAGATGATGTACCTTTATCCTCTAGAACGATTTCTTGCAACTCATTGTCCAGAATTCTCAAATTTCAGCAAGATTCGATAAACCTAGGTTGCTCTGCTACTCCACCTGAGTTACACAATTTATCTCACATGAGTGTCAGGTAGCTAAGTCAGGTAGCATGAGATGACTTGTGAAACTCTCCTAAAAACATCCAAAAATAGCCAAATATTCCTGTTTTCTCTGCAATAGGATTATCTCTTATCTATTCTTTATCCTATCTCACCTATGCAGATGTCTGAATCAAGGAATGTGGCTGAGGATATAACTGATGATCTGCCCATTGGTCTGAGAACTCAGCTCCTAAGTCAGAAGCAGCAGTTAGAGTGGGAGGCAGAGCAGGCTAAAAGTCTTGCAAAGAAATTGGATGCAAAAGAAGCTGCACAAAAATCAGTAAAAGCGCCTATGTCACCCTCTGAGCTAGCCAAAAGAGAAGCTAGGCTCAAAGAGCTACAAGAGGAGAAACGTCAGATGGACATAGCTGCAGCTCAGTCAGCTCAAAGAATGAAAGTATTAGAAGCTCAGAAGGCTAGCAAGGAAGAACAATTGAAGCAAGAAAGGAAAGCAAAAGCAGCTGAAAAGAAAGCCCAAGCTGAGGAAGCAAAGAAGAAAAGAGCTGAAGAAAAAGCTAAGAAGGCTGCTGAGAAAGAGGCAGCTATCAAAGTCAAGAAGGCTCCAGTAGTTGATACACTCAAAAGGACAAGGGCTGCAGGCAAGCCAACAGATTTATCCCTGAGCAAAGTCCCAAAGAAGCCAAGATCAGAGGCTGTGGTAGTCAAGAAAACAAAGAACCAACTACAAGAAGAGGAAGAAGCTGAATGGAGAGCAGAAGCTCTTATAAAAAGGGAACACAGCAAACTTATAGGAAAATGGCAAGACTTAACTGATAAGTTGCCTAATGCCACAGATGAGGAAAGGCCTCAAATGAAGGAAAGAATAGATGCTCTTGCAAAGCAAATCTTTGAGTCACCAGATGTTCCACAGGATGTGAAACTCCAAAGAGAAACTCAGCTGAAGAACAAGGCAATCCATGGAGAACTCAAAAAGCTGCTGAGGCAAGAAGGAAAAGCCTCTGGACAAGAGAAAGCAGACCTGATCAAGCAAATTGATCGTCTATTCCCTCAACTCTCAGAAGATTATAAGAAAATTTGGACAAGGTTCTCAGATAACACCCTACAAAGGAGAATAGAGGATTACATGTTGGAGTTAAACTCTTGTACTGATGAAGCTCATAAGAAGCATCTACAAAATAAGATTGCTGAAATAAACTCTAGGATATTTTGTGTATACAGTTCTCAAGCACTTGATGTAGTGCCCCTTCAACAAGCCAGTGGTTCACTGCCTCAGCTGAGTAAGCCAGCCGAGTCTCAGGCAGCTGCATTAGCTGGACTAGAATTAGTCCTCACTGAAGTGGAACCTCAACAGAAAGCTGCCATAGAATCAATTGAAGTCATCTTGGCTGAGCTTGACTCAAAAGAAAAAGAACTTGAGCAGACTATGGAGGAATCTATGGATAAGCTAAGATCATCTTTCGAAGAGAAGTCAACTAAAGCACATGAAAACCCAACTGAGCCACAAGCAGATCCATCAGTTGGAGTATCAGTGAGCATGGGTTCTGTATTTCAGTCTCTATCAGACTTAGAACCAGCTCAAGAAGAAACAAGACTTGAAGAGCAAGAAAAAGCAGTATCTTCTCCAGCACCTGAGTCAGTTCATAGGATGCCAACTGGGTCTCAGGCACAGTCAACTGAGACTCAGTCAGAAGACTCAGATGACTCCTACTCAAGTTCAAGTGACCCTCATCCTCCATCTCCTCGCAAGAAGAAGCAAAAGCTGTCTGAATCAGATGAAGAATATCAAGAAGAAGAGGAGAGTGGTGGAAGGAGAGAGTCAGCAGAAGAATCAGTCTCATCCCCCTCTGCATCTGACTCAGAAGATATCCCAGCTGAGACTCAGTTAGAAGAGTCAGATGAGTCATTGGAAGCCAAATACTCAGCTATATTCTCAAAAGTTGCACGATCTGACACATCAATGATGAAATTCATATCTGCAACTGCTTTCAAGAAGCTACCAAAGGCAGATGCCAGTTTAGCCTCCATGAACCTGGATTCAAGAAGCACATCAAACTACACTGCCATGAGAACCACAAATCCATACTTTGACAGTGAAGGAAATCTGAAAAGAAGACATTGCACTGATCCAAGGTTTTGGAATGATCAGCAGCAATCAAGCTATCATCTCTTGCTGCAGAAGAAAGGTTTTGTTGACAGCATGCCAATTGATTGGGAAAATCTTGCCAAGAACGGCTTAGGAAATCTGAAGCAGATTCTAGCTGCTGTTCAACTTGATAAGATATGCAGTTTAAACCAAGATTATGATTCTAAAGCTATCAAGGAATTCAATGCAACAGTCTTTGTAGAGCAGAACAATCAAGATTATATGCTCTGGATGACAAGAGGTCAACTGCTGTGCATCACAGCTCCAGAGTTTGCAGAGATGTTCAATCTACCATCAGGGTCAAAGCTACAGAAGATCAGCATTTCCAAAGGCTCAGAAGAAGATAAGAGTCTCCTGCCAGATTGGGTTTCAAATGAGAAAAGGAAAAAGTTCTTCCCTACAGGCTTTGTGCCTCCTCCTGTTAAGGGTGCAGTCCCTAATCATATCTCCAATTTCAAAGGATTGATGAAGACACCCAAGCACATAGTGAAGATCTTGAACATATCCATCTGTGCCAAAGGTAGAGGAACTGATGCCATATACAATCCAGTATGGAGAATTCTTGTGCTCATAGCCAAGAAAGAGAAGTTTGATGTGGCCAGATACATATTCTCAGAAATAAATGAGTGCCAGAAGAACAGATCTGACAAGATGAGATATGGCTCATATCTAATGCATATGATTCTCCAAAGAACATCTTTAGCATCTACAGTCTTCTCTCTTGACAAGAAGACATATCTCAGCAAATTCAGACCTCAGAAGGATGACCATGAAGATGAAGTTCCTTTCTACAACATCTTCAACTCATCTCAGTCAGGCCTTTCAGAGCCTCCAGAGCAAGCCACCAGAGTCTCAGTCAGGTCACCTCAGCCAGCAGCTGATCTCCCAGTAGTCCTACCTGAGCCTCAGGTGTCTCCCACCCGAGACTCAGCTAGAGAATCATCTCCTCCTGCTGAGCGACAAGCATCGGTCTCTGTGAACCTTTCATCAGACAGTATTCCTTTGGTTCATCGTCTAGACAATCCCGCAGCTATTGATGCTTTGATTAAACGGGTTGTGCCAGTACAGATCTCTGTTATTAAGAAGAGACAAGATGAACTGCAACAAGAAATGGCTCAGCTGAAATCTGAACTCAAGAGTGAGATGGCAGATCTCAAGGCCTCGGTCAACAGCAAATTTGATCAGATCCTATCCCTCCTGCAACCAAAGCCAGCTCCCTGAGGATCTTTTTCCTTCTTCTTCCTATCTCTTTTTAGTGCCTAGTGGCAAAGGGGGAGAGAGTAGGGAGAGAATAGCTTAAAACAAAAAAAAACAAAGAGGGGAGAGTATTACATTCAGGGGGAGAAGTATGTAAAGGGGTAGACTAGACTGCATGTGTGTCAAGACATTCTATGTTCTGCAAAATGGTTTTATCAGTCTTGAACACCTCGTTTTTGTATTGTATTGACTGTTATTGCTCCAATATATTGAAATGCATTGATCTCTTTATCACATCTGCTCTGATCTGCTCTGATACATGATATTACTCTCTTTAGCTCTATGCTCTGATTTTCGATATATACATGACGCTCTGATATTTGATATTTGTACTCAAGCATGCAATCCATTCTGTTATCTTATTTGCTGAGTACTCCTCCAACATACCTGCTATTCCGCTGTGCTTATACTCTCAGTTATGTTGTGAGAACCTGTTTTTGCATCAACTCTCCAATGTTTAAATCTGATCTGTACACTTGTATTCAAATGCAAAATCTCACTTGTGCACATCTTAAGGGGGAGTTGATGTCAAACAAGGTTAAATGCAATACTCTTTTTATCTAAATGAATGTTTTAAAGGGGTTGCCACTAACCACCAAAAAGGGGGAGATTGAAAGTGCATCCACTCCCATGGAGCTTGGAAGGATGGCTATCTTGCCCCAGAGTTTGGTTTTGATGGTTATTGGCAATCCTCACCTGTGTCTAATGTTTTGCAATGAGTGTGAACAGGGATTAGATGGACAGGTGAAAGCTGAAGTGAGACAACTGTTGATGATGAGCCCTAAAAAGAGCAAGGAACTGGGAAGGTCAGAAGGACCAGCTGAGCTAGGTTCCTGAGACACAGTTGCGAGGAAGCCGAGGCTGTGCTCGAGGGCAAGCGAGGTGATGGTTGCTTGATGGAGTTCAAGGGCCGTGAATGCAAGCTTGATAAGTCCTGGAGGAGCTAGGAAGCTGGTGGATCAGGACCAAGGGTTCGCTGTGCGTCTACAAGGGCAGTCATCTTCGGTGAAGAAGCTTGGAACCAGTGCCAAGGGTCTAAGCGAGCTGGTCAGGGACTGTGGCGAGGTCATTGCTCTCTGGTCAGTTGTAGGCTTGTAGTGAGCCGGCCAGAGTTGTGCTCAGGTGCTGCCTGAGGCAACCGAGTCCACCTGAGTTTGGCATCTGAGACTCAGGTGGGTAGCTCAGCCGTGGCTAGTAGGTTACCAGAGGTGCTCGTTAGCTGAGTCTCAGATAGGTTAGGTCTGGTGGCTCTTTGTCTGACGTGGCATGAGGGTAACGGCTAGCTGCCAGGGACCCTATAAATAGGGAACCTGGGGAGGTTTTCAACCTTGAACCTTTACCCAACCTTTGCCTCTAACCCGAAAGCAACCTGTTGAGAAAGAAAGAGCTCTAGGTCTCCAAGTGAGTGTTGCCTGCGTGCATCCATCGTGAGAGTGAGTTACTTAGTCCTTCAGGTGTAATCTTCGAGGTACTGGTTCCTCCAAGAGTGGGAGTGCTCTTGGAGTTGGTGAGCAAGCCAAGTCTTGTGTGGCTGCCACCAAGAGTCTGTGAGGGCGATTCGGGTCTGCCTGTCTTGCAGCAGCAAGATAAAAGGATTCCACACAAGAAAGGTACTCGAGGAAAGAGCACGTTTTGGTGCCGGCTGTGAGAACAGCTTCCTCAACGGAGACGTACTGCTTCGCAAGAAGTAGGAACTTCGGTAAAACAAATCATTGTGTGCTTTACTTTCTGTCTTGTGATCTGCTCTTACTTATTCTGATATCTATGTATGCTTAGATCACTAGAGCACCTTTATTTGTTGCACACTAACTGAGTTTCCTCACCTGAGACTCAGTTAGCTCCTGCTAAATCTAGTACCTTTCCTGTTCACGTCATCTGATGCACTCACCTGACTCTCACACCTGAGACTCAGTTAGCTCTGAATATAACTTGCTCTACATCAACTGAGTTTACTATCTGAGTGACTGGTGTTTATCTGATATATCTTGCTGAGTCTCAGTTACCTGCATCAGTTGCATATATTTTCTCTAGGATTGACCTATTTCCGAAAGAGAAACCCATTAGGCATTTTAATTTCTAGAGCCGACCTATTCACCCCCCCTCTAGTCGACTCCTGAGATCCCTTTCACCGGGAGCATCTCGCCGAGTTGGGTCGCAACGTCCGTCGCGTCGTTCCATTCCTCCTCCTTCCGGACGTCATCGATCTCCCGGATGGTCATAGTCGGTCGCGCCGGGTCCGATTGCCGGACCCGGAGCGACCGGAGCGCCAGCTCGGAGGACGGCTGGGGAGGCGGAGCGGCGCTGAACTCTTCGATCGACGGGGGCAAGTTGAGATTGCCCCTACGGTCTTGCGAGGCGGCCCCAGCCGACTCGGGACCTGCTCCTCCCGCCGTCTCCGAGCCTCGGCCGGTGTCCGCAAGCGCGCCCTGAGCCGACACTCCGGCAGAGGGCTCCTCCCCCCGAGGAGCGGCAGGCGAGACGGGTTGCGCGCCCGGTCACTCAGGAGACGGCCAAGGAGGCGAGGACGTGGCCACATGCGGAGGCGACGAGGGCCGGGCGTCCGGCCCTGGCGGATCCCCACACCGGCTAGACCCCGGGGCGCTCGATGGAGCCTTTGGAATGTCTCCCGCCCTCTGCGCCCTGCAAAAGGAAAGTCAGACCTGTCAATATTTGAAAAACACAAATGAACAAGTAGTTGCCGAGACACTTACTTGGCCGATCGAGGGACGGGAACGCGCTTCTTGGGCTCCGAGGCTCGCCGCCCGGACGTGGCAGCAGCTGGGGCTCGCCGCCCGGACGCGGCATCTCTCTTCTCCCCCGGCTGGGGGGAACGTTGTCTTCGGCCGCCCGAGGAGTTTCACTCGGGGCGACAGCCGGCGCCACCAGGTCGAGGCCAGCGGAGGAGCCGTCCTGCTCCGCCGAGGCAGTCCCCGTGGCGGGCGGAGCCGTCGAGTCAGGATGGGGGACGGAACCACCCTGCCCCGATGAAGTAGTGCCTGCCGCGGCGAGCGTCGGACCAGCGGCGGAGCCGCCCTGTCCCCTCGGGGTAGGACCCGCCGGCGGCCTTCGCCTCTTAACACGGAGGGGAACGTCATCGTCATCCTCGTCCTCATCCAGGGCTGGCGCGCTCGGCGGGGGAGGGCGGGGTGCCGCGGTTGCCGGCGCCTTCCCCTTTGAAGGCCCGGCTGTGAGAACCCTAGTTTCTGGTTTAGAGCTAAGCGTCGTGAGGTGGGGTCAGATCAACTCGCGATGCTGAGTTGATCCGAACCTATCGAGCTACGTCGAGAGTTTAGTCGAGAGGGGGAGAAAGTTGTTGTGCATTCACATGTCATGCGCATTACTCATGGCATTTAGTACTCATACGCATTGGAAATGAATATAGTTGAAATTGATACTTTATTGATTAAAGAAACATTATAAATGTCATGATACAACATTATTACAAATGAATGAAAAAAAGAAATAAAAATTACATGATGATATCAGGAAGAACAAGACCAACAGGTCTAATGTAGGAAGCCATCAAGATCAGGAGGAGAAATAACAAGAATTAGAAAAGACCTCAAGCTCATAAGGTAGACCATTAGTAGATCAAGAAGCACCAACCGAAGAGAAGGAGCAGATGGCCATTGGCAAGCTTAGGAGCAGACCAAAGGAGCCAGTCAAACCTTATTCCATCTAGCACAACGTAAAAACCTTGGAAAGCATTCAACCCTATATATGTACACATGCATTTTAGCATAGTAATAGAACCCTCAGAATCCATTTTTGCATCACAGAAATTGTAGGAGACATTTGTAGAATCTGTTCTTATCCTTTGGCACTAAAAGAATGTCTCAAACAAATTTTCAGCTAGAGTTCATCATTAGGTTTTTCTCTTAGGCAACTAGTGCAATGAACCTGTTCTTATCAGATTTTATAATCACTTTTCTCAAGTTCCTCAGATAAACATCATAATATCCCAAGGCAGCAAGTAGGTGGATTTCATAGTATTTGTTCTTATCAGTTTGGAAATACCAATTCAAGATAAATGAACATTTGTTCTTCTCAGTTAATAAACTAATATACACATATAGAAATATAGGGAGCTAAGGTCAAATGCTATATCTGTTCTTACCAATTCTGCTATTGAAACATTCAGATGCTTAGCATCACTACTAACTCAGCTAGGAAACAAGAGCAGTAGCTGTCGTTGACAATCCGAGCAAGTAAGCATATATGCATATATCTCTATCCCTCAAGCAAAATCAGGGTCAAATTGGTATCCGTTCCTACCAAACCCGAAGAACCCATCACATTTCTTTCCAATTAGATCAATCACAGAACAAATCGCATAACTTCTAAGTGGTTTACTCAATCGTTGAGGAACCCTAAAGTTGGGGAAAATTAGGTATGAAACCAGTTGGGGAAATAAAGGAAAAAGTAGAAGAAGCCGGTTACTTACCTGGGAAGAGATGGCGGGCCGAGCGGGGTGACGAAGGAAGTGGATCCGGCGGTAAGGTCCCGAGCTGGGGCCAGGGCGGTGCTAGGCTGAGCTCGGGGCAGGGCGCCGAGACGACAGGCGCAAGGAGCAAGGGCGGCGGACTCAAGCGGCGGCATACCCAAGGGAGAGGAGGCATGCGGTGTTAGGGTAGGTAGGAAGCACCGGCGGCGCGGGTGAGTGAGAGAAAAAGAGAGAGGAGTTAGGGATTTGGGGGAAGAGGAAAGGCAAAGAACCAGGTGCGGGTGAGGAGAGATGGCAAAGAGAGGTTAAGAAAGAAAAAAGAGTTAAGAGAAAAAGAAAAAGAGAGGTATTATGAAAATGAAAAAGATGAGATAGGAAATAAAATTGGCATAGGGATTAAAAAGGAGAAAGAGATCATATTAAAAATATGTATATATGTATGTAGATTAAGGAGCAAAATTGGAATCTTAGAATATTTAAGTTATGAGAAGAATAAATAATGATTTTCCCCACTTATGAACATAAAATTAAGCATTAACTAAAAGGATAAACCATTCTAATTGAATTTGATATATTCTTCTTTTATAAGAAAGGAGATTAATCGCTAAATTAGTTCCTGAAAACCTTGATCTAATACCTAAGCTAGCTAAATAAGATTAAGAGAACATATTGAATTCTAAGTAAATTTGAATTAGAAGTTAAATGGATTAATGTTATTATGTGAAAATTTACATAAGATTTAAATGTAGTTAACACTCAAGATATCCTTTCAGAATATTCCTAATCCTTAAAGAGGTGTTAAAAAGGTTTAACTTTTAAAAATTCTGATCACAATCTTAATACCCGCATCATTTCATGCATCCCATGCCATGTCATTGCATTCACATTTGGAATCCTTTGGATTTGTCCTTATCGGACTTTATTGCTTTTTATCAGAAGCCGGAGTTCAGCGAGCAGAACCGTCGAACTCCATTACCTATCCGTTACCAGGCAAGTCCAGTTTCTTGCTCATGTCCGTTGAGAATGTTTTACAAAACTTCCCTCTTGTCTATAACATGCACAAAAATCTATTTTCTATAAGATGAATCAACTGTTGTTTTGTTTTGGATCGTCGGTTCTTGGGCGATAGCATGGCGGGTGGTGAAATCCTGGTATGGGTGCCGGATGGCACATTTGGGAAGGTGGATTTCATCACACAGGAAAGTTTCATATAAGGTTAATGCAACCAATGATCGAATGTGCTTAAGGGCCGTAGCGACCGCACATACCACATACCCTGTATGGGCGGGGCTGAGCTAAAGTACCCTTTACCCTAGGTCTATACTCCCCCGGGAAAGGAAGACCTCAACAGTTGTATCCGGAGTATCAGCTATTGGGAAGGTGGCGCTAGCCGTTGGCTATCCACAAGCGTTGTATCCGTAGTATCAACGCGAGACTGGTAGTCCTTGCCCGTAGTGCAGGACTGCGAGGCGGGGTATAACCGAGCGGGCGGCGAAACGGCTCTGTGATTTGACGGTCTGGTTGTGCATGTGACGACATGAACTCTAGGACTATTGATCGTTTGTGGGTACAGTTGTGCACCTCTGCAGAGTGTATTGAATCATGGCATTGTCACTCCGTGCTCCCGGTTGGAACTGCGAACCCGGCAAGAAAGGGATTCATCGGGAATCCTAGCAGCTTGTGAGACAGGAGATCATTAGTCTCTTAGATTAAAACTTGACTCCCTTACCTTACAAAACTGCATTGCTTTTGGAGAACATCGCTGTTCTCAGTAGTTAGTGCATCAAACACCTCTTTGCTATTCCTGGACTTGTTGAGTACCTTTTTGTACTCATCCCTCTATCTAATTCCTTTGAGTAGACTGTGAGCCGACGACGGAGGAGGAGGTGGTCTACGTCGAGGTCGACGAAGAAGTTCCCGAGGAGCAGGCGACGATGAAGGAGGACGAAGGCGTCGACTACTACTTCGAGTTCCGCGATGAAGACAACACCGAGTAGAGTAGTAGGTCGTAAGAGTGGTTAGGTGTAGTTAAGACTTTTGCTGTAACCAAACAATAACGGTTTTAAATTCCCCGTACTTTTGGGAATGTGTTGTAAGACTTATGTTGTATTTCGAGTTTGTAAATTATGTTTGTAACATATAGACCGCTGCAATGCTTCTGTCGTGCTACTCTGTGAGATATGTACAGTCGAGAAGTCACTTCGTCTGTGCGTATCGCCGCACCGGCGCCCTTTGAGGACCCGGCGCCCTTTGAAGAGCCAGCGCCGGAAGAAGACGCCCCGGCCGCCCCCTGCGGCGGCGGCCCGCTGCTCGGGACGTCAGCATACCGCGGCTGGTTCCATATCTCGTCCTCCGGGAGGGGAGCATTGGAACAGAAGCCGAACAAAACCTGCGAAGATAAACCCCGAGTGAGACTCGGCGAATAACTAAGAGAAAAAGGCAGGGGTATCAGTTACTCACCTGACTTGGCGGGTTTGCCCGGCTGAAGGGCGGCGGCCGTCCGGAGAAGTCCAGACTCGTCCCCTGAGTCAGGAGCTTCTCGAGCCGGCTTTGGACTTCTCCCTCGTGAGCCCTTCGGCGGACTCTCGAGTTGCGTTGTCTTCGCCGGTGTACTCGAACATGGGTTACGCGCGAAGCTTCGCAGGCTGCACCCGCCACCGGACGAAGGTCGCAACGACGACCGTCCCGGTGACTCCGGACTGCATCGCCTCGGCGAGCTACGCCATCAGGACAACAATGCTGTCCTGTTCCCTGTCGAGCGGTGGTTCCGACCAGCTCGGCTTGACCTCCGGCGGATGGCCTGAGAAGGCCGGAAGCGACGGGTCGGGGTTGGCGCAGTAGAACCAGTTGGCATGCCAGCCCTTGTTCGAGGACTGCATCGGTGGGGCCGGGTAGCTCTTCGCCGTCCCGGACCTTAGCTGGAACCCGGCGCCTCCCACCACTGGCCGGGTTGTCTCTGCTCGGCTGTGGCTTCACCATGAACAGGTGCTTCCACAGCGCGAAGTGCGGTCGGATGCCAAGATAGCACTCGCACAACGTGATGAAGCACATGATGTGGAGCATGCTGTTGGGGTTGAGGTTGTGGAGCTCCAGCCCGTAGAAATAAAGCAGCCCCCACAGAAAAGGGTGGACCGGCACTGAGAATCCCCGCTCGAAGAAGGAGCTGTGGACGACCAGCTCGCCGGTGTACAAAGTGGGCACGGTTTCCCCCGCGGCGGCGTGCCACTCGACCAACTCCCTCAACGGCAGCATCCGCCTCCGTCACCGTCGACTTCATCCACGGGGCCATCGGATCAGCGGGCGAATCTCCTTCACTCAGCAGTTTCCACACCAAAGCGTCTTCTTCGGCTTCGGTCGGATCGGCTTCCCAATGCGGGGCTTGCATCCGAAGTGGCCAGAGTGGGGGTTAGGGTTTTGGGTGGAGCGGCGCGCACGAGTCAATTCGGGCGAAAGGAAGATGAAGGGTTTGGGTGCAAAGGGAATGAGAGTGCGTGTGAAGGCGTGGACTGATCCCGCGACCTCTTCGGAATATAAAGAGGAACGGAGTGAGTGGTTCGGCTTCCCCACGTCCGCACGCACCCGGATTCTCCGTGCCCACGATGCGCCCCTTCAGATTCCACTACGCGATTTGGACGGGCCACGTCGCGCTTCTTCCGCGCCCATGACTTAACGGCGCCGCGATTCGTGCAGCTTAATTAAAAGGGGATCCGATGGTTGGCCTTCTGGGGTTAATAGCCATTTGGAATATACCCCCGCAAAACAGCAACCGCAACGTGTTTCCCACAAACCACCAGTCGGTTACTGGCAGAATCGGGACCGGGCGTTACGGTTGTGAAGGGTTTCAGTGGTTGGCCTCAAGCAGGAACGCAATCACCTAAATACACCCGAGTGAAGGGCAGTAATGGCGTGCCTTCCGTAGGCCACAAGTCGGATGCCGAGCAACTCGGAGGTACCGGATTCTCCACCTGGACCTACCGAGAACACGAATTTCGGAGGCTCCGGGGTCCGGAATTTCTGGATTCAGTGGAATGACTCAGTGTAAGGCTTCGTCACTCGGGAACCTATGCGCCATGGCTTGTTTCTCTGGTTCTGACACGAATTTCGGAGGCATTCCTTCAGGGGACACTAGCTGGCCTTAATCCACTCGGGAAGGCTGGGTGCTACTCAGAAATTCAGTCGGGAGTCATGGTACGCCCCACGCTGGGCTATCAGCCGGTCTCTGTCCATCAGGATGGATCGGATACCACCAGAGCTTACCCGATATTAGCTCACCCGCCATAATATTCCTACCTTATAGGTGAATGTTACTCGGCTTTTTATTATCTTTTCCACAGGGGTTCCGTCAGTCCTTCGCGATCTCCCTACAAGCAGAAGTCACTCGGGAAGCTTGACCAGAAGTGAAGACCATAGCAGTCAGATCGTGAAGGACTCGGGGGCTACTGATGATGACATGGCACCCGGGTGTCATCAAGGAGGACGAATCCGGCCCTTTAGCCATAGGGCGGGCCGGGCCGACTACTCGGAGTCCGACTTCTACACGGGGGCGTCTCATCAACGTGGAGTACAAGACATGGACTAATATCTGCCCGGCATACCCAGAATCTGTTGTAACTAATTAGGGAACCAATCTGTTAACCGATCCGAACTCTTGTAACCCTATCCCGGCCGCCTATATAAGGCCTGGTAGGGGATCTCCGATCGGTAAGCTCTTTAGTCGTAGACAATCTCCATTGTTTTATAGCTCAAGCCACCTCAAGATCGATTCTCCAGGGCTTACGACACTCGGGATTCAAGCTATACCAGCCACCAAACACAAGACGTAGGGTATTACCTCTCCGTGAGGGCCTGAACCTGTCTAAATCCTGTCTCCCGTGTGCACCCATCCGGATTTGCTATGCTCACACCGTCCCATATTCAGTATTGCCGGAATAATACTCCGACATCGCCTCCCGGGCCCTTGCCCGTCTGAGTCAGTCGGGGGAGGGCTCCGCATTAGGTAGTAGTCCTTTCACTCTGGGGGCACGAGTAGTGCACCCAGAGGGTGTAGCCTTCGAGCCTCTGCGCAATTCGAGGAATCAGGTAGAGGGTCTTCAATACCTTTACTCAAGTAGCTAGTTGTCTTTTCTTGTTGTAGATTTCTCTCTGGTCGCACGAACAGTGCACCCGGAGGGTGTAGCCCCCGAGCCTCCGCTTGATTCGAAGAATCGAGGGGAGGCTCCTGAATGGTATTCCCGAGTGGCTGACCTTGTTGTGGCTTGACTTGCAGGGTTTGGTCCGGCTGTCCGTGAAGAAGACGGAGTTCCTCTAGGCCCGACTGCCAGCTTTTGAGCGACTCGACCTTTGACAATCTGACGGGCAGCCTGAACCCTGCGCGGGAGCAAGTGTGCACGCAGGAGGTGGAGGTGGAGACGTTGAAGGGTAGTGTCTCGCGGGTGACTGCCCGAGCTCAAGGTAGTTACCTTGTGCCTATATGACTTGTCAGTTTTCTGTGAAGCTGATGCCTCCTTGTCTTGTTGTAGCTGCTGAAGACGAGGCCGCCCAGCTTCGAGCGGAGCTTGAGGCGGCGAATGCCCGCCTCGGCCAGTTGTCCTTGGCCGAGGAGAAGACTGCCCGGCTTGAGGAAGCACTCGGGGCAGAGCGGGCACGTGTTGAGCATCTCGAGAGGGAGGCCGCTGTCCAGGAGGGGTGTCTCAGGTGAGCCGTTGATGCCGCCGAAACGGCGAATAAACGAGCTACTGACGCCGCTGCTGGTAAGCACCTGACTCGAGTTTGTCAGACCGGGGTTGTCAGACCGGGGTTGGCCGCTGCTGATGTCTTTGTCTTTCCCCCATAGATTACAAAGTTCGCCTGACGAGGATGGGTACGACGATGGGTGAGTTGTACACGGCCGGGCGGACTGTCTGCAGTGCCTTGTGGGAGGACGAGCCAGCACCGGAGTAAGTGGAGGTCATGGGGGAGCAGTCTTCGATCAGCGCCGGATAGAGTGAAAACTCTGTCGAATGAACAATACCAAGCTGGGTGGGAGTTCGTGCTGGTTGTGACCAAGTCTCACTACCCGGCGGTGGATCTGTCTGAAATCCAAGACAGGGATGGCTGTTGATGTTCCGGAAGAGGAAGTGCTGGCGCTGTTTGAAGCTATCCGCCCTGCTGTCGATAACCTGGTCAAGCGGACCAATCTGTAGGATGTAAATAAGTTTAATTGTACTGGACTCGGTGTACCCGAGTGGAGTTAATGCATGTTTTGCTAGACTGAAAGATTTTTGTGTGACTCTTTGTCCTTTATTCGTTCGTGTGTAATGTTAGCCTTTTGTGTGTGCCCTTGTCAACCTGTCGTATCCCCCTTTGTGTAGGAAGAGCCGTGGGCTGCGTTCCGTATAGCGCCGGGTTGTGGCGTAGACTGGCGATCGAAGATGAAAGGTTGACATCCGGCATGATTACCCAGTACTAGAATGGTTTGCAAAAAAAAGTATTTTAAAGGGTCCGAGTGTCCGGATGGGCAGTCGGAGTGTGTAGCCCCCGAGTGGTCGCTATGCATGGGCATTTTGATCGGCACAAAAAATATTTACTCGGATGGGGCCAACTTAACATTGTAGTCAACCAAAGAATATGGAAATACAAGGCTTAAGCATAGTAGCGACGTAGCTGTTCAATGTTCTATGCGTTGCTGAAGATGTTGCCGTCTCGATCCTTCAATTAGTAAGCCCCCAGGCGTAGTACTTCAGCAATTATGTACGGACCCTCCTATGGCGGTGAGAGCTTGTGCTTGTCGCTGTTGGACTGGACTCGGCATCGTAACGACTGCTGCGATTGTCCCTCCCTGCGTCTCGGCGGGCGTAGTGTCTATCATTCAGGATATCCCGCGCGTCGCGGTCCTTCCTGAGTTGATCGCGCGCCAATTCGGTAGGGCGTACATCTCTGTCCGCACCTTGTTGGGCGCGGACTCTTGCAAGAAATAGTCCCCCGGGCGTCACGGTTTGGGCCAAGTCGGTTGTGAACCCACTCGACAGGGTGACGTCGCTCGGGGTCGGCGCGGTGACGAGCAACGGCTTGTGATGGATTCCCTGGAGGAGAAGCTCGCCGACTCCTAGCGCTTGCCGATGAACCCGCACGGTTCTCGAAAATCTCGACTTGCTGGAGGGCTGCTTCTTCCACAGGATCTGGAGCTTTCGAAGTTCATCGTGGCCCGGGGTGCCCTCCGGAATATGAATGGCACGTGCCGCCACCGAGGCCGCGACGATGTTATGACTGGGAAAGCGGGAAGATCGGGACGCCTTCCCTTTCTCGCATGCGGAGCGCATCGTGAACTTGGCGCCCACGACCCCGCATGTCGCCATAACGCTCCTTTTCCTCACGCTGGCGGGCCAGCGCGGCTTGCTGCTCGGCTAGTTCCGCTCCTGGGCACGAAGGCGAAGCCGAGTAGCAGTTAGCTGCTCGAGGGTCTGGTCTTCAATGGGAGTAGGCTGGTTGTCGTTGTTTGGCAATGTACCTAGATTCACCATGAAAACCTCCCGAGACGGGTGGTGGCTTCCCGAGCTCTCAAAATCGTCCGAGTCATACTCGAGGACGGGTAAGAGAGAGTCGATTGCCCCAACCAGTTGGAACCTCCGCCCAACAAGTGGGTATCCCTGCTCGAGCGGTAGATGCGACTTCGGAGTAACCTCGTCCCGGGGGAGAAGATCCGAAGGCGCGGACTCGCTGACGAGCCCGAGTGAGTTTGTTGATGAGACCTTTGTTGGTCGGCGAGATGCCGAGTCACAAAGGTGAAGCTTGCCGATCTGATCGGCGATGAAGTCCAACTTTCCGAATCAAAAAAGTTGGCATGGATCAAGGACAGCGTTCACAAAGGCATACCGCATGACGGTGCCCGGGACGAAGCTGTCGTTGCTGATGAAGAAACCCATCTGGATCTAGCAGATGAATCTATGAGCGCTCCCCTACCTGGCGCGCCAACTGTCGGTGTATTGATCCGGCAATAATGATTATGAGGTTGCGCAGGCACAAAAGATCTAGATGGGTGCACACGGGAGACAGTGTTTAGACAGGTTCAGACCCTCGAGAAGAGGTAATACCCTACGTCCTGTGTTTGGTAGCTGGTATTGCTGGAATCCCGTATGAGAATACAAGAACTAAGACTCATAGAGCTAAGAACTTAACAACATACCCATCGGGAGGTCCCTACCTGGTCTTATATAGATGACCCAAGTAGGGTTACAAGAGTCCTGATCGGTTTATAGATTGGTTTCCTGATTAGTTACAACAGGATCCGGGATTACCGGATGTGTGCTTATCCATGGCGTATACTCCACGTCAATGAAGTGCCCCGTGTAGAAGTCAGATTCCGAGCAGTCGGCCCGACCAACCCTATATCCATTGGGCCGATTTTGTCCTCCTTGACGATACCCGGGTGCCATGTCATCGTCAACCACCCACAGGTGTCTGAGATTCCTTAAATAAGGACGTCAATCCCGATGTTTAAGGATGACTTAGTCCTACTCGGAGACGAGTCTGTTTCCGATACAACCATATGCTCTATAAAAGGACCCCGTGCCCCTTTGGAGAAGATATCCCGTCTAATTTCAACTTAGACACATCGTTGAACACCGCAAGCCAGAAGACCTCCGAGCAAGTGGAAGAGAAGTTCAACCTCGACAGCCACCTCCGAGTAGTAGTAGATCCATCTGGATTAGCCACAATCCTTGTATTTTATCTCGAGATCAATATAAGACTCACAGAACGTAGGGTTATTATCCTGAGGGAGGCCTGAACCTGTATAAAATCCTTTGTTATCGACAGATATGATTTAGGACCAGGAGTCCCTACCCCAACTCTTTTTCTCACCATGTATTACGTAGATCGATGATTTACCAATCGTCGACAGTTGCACTCTTTTTTTTTCTTTGATGAGTTTCCACATAAGTTTCTCATCTATAAGATTTTTAATAAGGTAACTGGTGTAGTATAATATAGTGAATGTTATGTGCACTTTTTCTAAATTTTTTCTATTGGAGGTTTTTCGGACTTTTAATGAGACATGGACATTTCATAGTAATTGTCTAGGGGAGAGTGTTATGAAACAAGCCTCTTAGGGGGTGGGCCGATCGGTGCGGCGTGCCTTCTAAGACTAGTGTGGTCAATTAATAAAACCTAGTCGTTATGTATATGGTTTATAAATAGATGAGTGATCTTTGTTTATGAGAGTGGATTTTGTACATGTACATGTGGGTACATGAGTTAAGGATTTAGGTCAATTCTCATATTTATGCATCTCAAAAAATTCTCCAAAAATTCATAGATGTTCATCATGTTATAATGTACAAACCCACAAAATTTCATGCAAAAATATAATCAAGAGTGCCCTACACAAAAAAGACACCCTACACAAAAAAGATTTGTCTTTTTTGTGTAGGGCACTCTTGATTATATTTTTGCATGAAATTTTGTGGGTTTGTACATTATATTTTGTGTAGGGCACTCTTGATTATATTTTTACATGAAATTTTGTGGGTTTGTACATTATAACATGATGAACATCTATGAATTTTTGGAGAATTTTTTGAGATGCACAAATATGAGAATTGAACTAAATCCTTAACTCATGTACCCACATGTACATGTACATTTGCTTTTCTCCTTTGTTTATTCAATAAGCAATTATACTCGTGAGATCTATAATCTGATCCAATAAAGAAAATACATCACTTTGCATCTTACCATCACATCTCTTTTATCTTTCGTATTATGATACGTTGTTAATCTAAATGGACAACACGACACGCACGCACAGATTTGGTAACGCCCACTCGATCTCCACCGCGAGGAACTCCCTTGATCTCACTCCGGTGAACTCGGCTTCTTCCGCAAGACAGATATCATCTTACTAGGCCTTTAAACGAATTTGATTTGACTTATTATAAGGCTCAAAATTACCTTCAAAGCAGCCCAAAAAATCGCAGTCTTACTATTTGACACGTTACTGTACTAAACGGACTTGGGCCTAGGAAATACTCTCTTGTGCCACGGTGCCACTCCGAATTGGCTACCGTTTTCTTTCGCCGCCGTCGCAGCCCCTTCGTCCTCCTCTCCGGTGGAGCGCCGCAACGCCGCTGGTTCGTTGCCAGATCCGGGCACCCTTTCCTTCCTTGCGCCTTCTCACTTCAGCTCGCAGGCCGCCACCGCCTTTGCCGCCAAGCCCTAGCCACCCTTCCGCACGCCGGCACCATACCAGTCGGTTCGAGCCCTAAGTCATGGCGAGCGACGGGCAGCTCAGGGACTGGGTTTCCGACAAGCTCATGTCCCTCCTCGGCTACACCAAGACCGTCGTCGTGCAGTATGTTATCGGGCTAGGTACGAGCAATTTAACTCTGTTTTGTTTTACCCCTGCCCAGATTGTTTCTTTTTTCCCTTTTGTTTTTGGGGTTCTAATTTGGGCTTGCTCGTGTGCTCAGCCAAGGAATGCTCTTCTACTGGCGACCTAGTAGGGAAGCTCGTCGAGTTTGGGTTCGCCTCGTCCGTGGAGACAAGCAGCTTCGCCGCCGACATCTACGCCAAGGTTCCCCGCAGGGCCAGCGGTATCAGTGTAAGTTTTGAGTCACCTCTTCTGTTGAGCGATCCCAGTTGTGTCTCTGATGATTAGATGCTATTCTCTTTCTTTCGTGCCCCAGAATTACCAGAAACAGGAAAGGGAGGCAGCAAAGCTTGCGAAGAAACAGAGCACTTACAAGCTGTTGGCCGAGGAGAATGACAATGATACTGACAACCACATGTCGACGAGTCGACAGAGCTCCGTGAATGCATCCTCTAAGGGTAAGAAGCATTTCAGGACGAAGGCTGAAGACCAAGATGACGGGAAGGATGATGATGTAAGCCGGTGTGGTAGCCAACCCTTTTATCGTGTTGCTTTCACGTGTGGTGACTCAACACAATAATGTTATGTCGCAGGAAACAGTAACACGTGATTCTGGGAGGAGTGTGCGAAGGCGAACAGAAGAGGTGGATGATGAAGATGGCAACAACAGTTCTGATGTATGCTCTTCTTCTAGGGATCAGATTTTACTGTACATAACAATGTGAAAGTATGAATGGTCAATTAAAATGTGCTGTTGAATCTATTATAGTGTTTGATGCCTTGTAGGAAGAACAGGAAAGGATAAGAGATCAACAGGAAAGGGCTCAGCTTGAGAAAAACATGAGAGAAAGAGATGCAGTAAACACTCGAAAGGTGATTGCCTAGCAAGCTGATATTCTTTGCATTTTTATTTCTGTCTTCAGTTAGTTTTTCCTTGCAAATGGATACCTCTTTTTTCTACCGAAGAAACCAATGTTCTAAAAATTGGCCAAGTAAACCTAATATTTGTTGGCTGTTATTCTTTGCATTTTTCTTTCTGTCTTCAATTAGTGTCTCTCAAAAGGTGTTGCATCTTTTTCTACTGAAGGAACTAAATGTTCTAATATTGGCCAAGTAAACCTGATATTTAGCTGGATAGTTTGGTCACTTGAAGTGGCATCTTTTGCATAACTGTGACGATTACCATGTACATGCCCAGTTAATTGGGTTGGTGACTAGGTGTTAATTTATAGAAAAAATTGGTCATCACATCCTTGGCAACTTTGTGGCAATTGTTAATCCCCAATTTCTCTTGCCCCTGCTTAATTTTGTCAGTCCTGCAGATTTTCACCCTTACTAGTTCTAGAAAATTCCACCCTATCCAGCCAAGGCTGCCACTTCCCTTATTGCTAAGTTTTTAGTTCTAACCACACTCTAGTTTAGTAAAGGCCTAAGCCAAAACGTCATGTATCAATATCTACAATTGTTGCTTCTAGCTTCTACACTGGTCTTCTAGAAACTGGGAAAGTCTTAGTTGTCCAAATACTCGTTCTGACCAACTGTTACCAGTTGGCATTTTGATACTCCAGTTGCCAACCCAGTCTAATTAGCAAAATTAATATTTGTTTATTAGCGTCCAGGACATCTTCCTCCTTGGTTTTGAGGTTTACAAACATAGATCCATTTGACAAAGTTATATTTTTTTCTTCAGATTGCCATCTTGCCCCAGCAATCAAACTTCGATTTTAGCAAGTATTTTTTGGTGCTTAAATGGATAATGTTACAAGTATTCAAAAGAACAACTTTTTTTTGGTATTCAAAAGAACAGTGTCCCAAATAAGTTTACCTTGTTATGTTCCCAATTTATCCTCAATTATTTTGCCTTCTTTTGGAAACGAAAGGAGTCTTATGTGGAAAGGAAGGATAATTGATGGTCCTGGACATTCTCAACGAAGTTTGGACTTTGTATCTAGTTGAACCCAAATTGCACTCATTTGGACTAGCATAGATCGAGTTTTTTAATGAAGGAATTGTACATCAAGCTATAGCCGGGTCTTACATTTCCTGGCTGGTCTTTAAGTATTATGTTGGCACATGTTCTTTCATATAAAATGGAGAGCTAAAAAGAAACCTACTAGATCAATGCTAAGGAGTGGTTGATTTGGAAACTGGCTAGTCCCTACCCGAGTTCAGTGTCATTTTTGGTTGAGAAGCCCTTTACATTTTTTTCTATAAACATTGATTTCATTTTGAAGAAATCTTCTTAGATGATTTATGGTGCCTTGAATCAGTAGGAAAGTAAACTTAACTATTGTTACAGAAGAAAGTGACATGCTGTTGGACCTAGATTTCACAAATCCGAACCCTTCGTGTATACTGCACTTTCCAGGATCAAGCTAATGCACACATGATACTAAGATGAATGCCATAACCGTACTAAAACTAACAAGTAGCAAAATGATTTAGAAAACGTAATTTTGCCTTATGGCAAAGTTTTACGAACGTTCACAACAACGAAAAAACTAGTAGGTAAACTTCGGTAGATAAGCCCATCCATCAGCCTCACAGATATTTGACTGGGACACATCCCATCCATTAGCCTCATAGACATTTGGCTGGGACACATACCCTGGTGGTCTCCAAGGTAATCCTCCTTGGGGAGAAGATCGCTAGCTCCTTCCTCCGTATGAGTTGTTATAGCAAGGGTGTATTGGTGGTGGAGGTGGTGGAAAAAGAATGGGTGGATTTGGAGCAATGAGGAAGAAGTTAGGGTTAGGGTTGAGGTGGCAAGATGGAAGAATTATGGTTTGGCCCTAATTGGATGATAGTACTGTACATGAGTGGTAAACAACACTACTAGACTTGCTGAAGTGGTTCAGGTGGAAGAAATTAGGGTTAGATCGATCAATGGAGAGAAACGAACAAAACAACCCTGACAGGTTGCTGCCGCGTCAAGGAAATTGGTCATTTTGCTGATGTGACAGGATTGCGGCAGCAACTTCGAGTGGAGAGTTGTCGCGGTGCTGACGCGGCAACGGAATTGAGCATTTTTGCCGCCATGACAAGGATGTGGTTGCAAAGCCTTGATGCACTGCTGCTGCGGCAACAGTTTTGGTCGCTTTTGCTGCCGTGGTAGAGTTGCGGCAAGAGGGCAAAGAAGACAGCTGCCGTGCGACTGACGCGACAATGTTTTTGGGCGAAACTGCTACCATGACAAGGTTACGGCAGCGGGGATCTGCTCGGTCGGTGTCATGGCATGACTTTTGTGTGAAAATGCTATCGCGGCAAGGATACGACAGTGTTGCGGAGTGAGTCCTTGCCGCGTGGTGCCACGACAAGGATGCGGTAACAACGGCGACTAGGGCAACGGGGTAGACGACGTAGCTCGGGCATCGGGGTAGACGATGTAGCTAGCGCGATCGTCGGCAGTGGGGCTTGCATGGCGACGGTTGGCCGACGGGGTAGGCGAGAGGAGAGGCAGGGGAGGTGAGCGAAGACGGCGGAGTGGCAGTAGTGGCGAGGTAGACGGTGATGAGGGCGCCGATGTCAGGGAGGAGGAGGTGTGCAGGGCGATATAAAACACGGGGCCTGCCCCCTCTATTTATAGAGTAGGGCTAGGGCACCGGCCCCCCTCGCTTGCGGTGCAAGAAGATGGTGGTGGCGAAGGAGTCCGGCTCGAACACGGGTGGGCATGCGCGGCAAGGCGTGGGGGGGGGGCGCCAGGAGGATGGGCCGTGGGCCGAGAGGAAAGGAGAAGGGGAGGAAGAGCTAGGTCGTAGACCAAGGAGGAGAGGAGGGCGCGGGCTCGGTCGAAGGGCTTCAGCCCAAGGGAGGAAAAGGAGAGGAGGAGGGGCGCTGCTGTGGCAAAGAATGAAGGAAGGAAAGGAAAGAAAGAAAAAGGAAGAAAAAGGAAAGAAAAGAAAGAAAAAGAGGAAGAAGAAATAGGGTTGGCCTTTAAATCCAAATAAAAATCCAAAACTAAAACTAAAACCAATTTTAATTCAAGTTGGATTTAATCCATATTAAAGCCTCCAAATTTTAGGAAAACTCATATTAAGCTTATTCATCCATGTAAAAGCACAATTTTCTCTCTTAATTAAATATTGAGAAAATTGGGCTGTTACATAGGCTATTTACGTTTTAGAGTTAATTTCTTCAAACTAAACTTTTCCTTGGCAAACTATCAAGAAACTACACCTTCAAGGAGTAGTTTCGCAAAACCACACTTCTTTGTATTATTGTTTCAGAAAACCATAATTTTTAAGAACTGACAATTGGGGCCCACCGGTCAACTACACAACAAGAGAAATTGGATGCTGATTTTGCTTTGTCACAATTTCTTAAAATTGCTCCTTAGAAGTGTGGTCCTTGATAGTTTGGCAAGAAAAAGTGTAGTTTTAAGAAATTTGACCAGCCCTCTTATAAGGTCTGATTTAGTAGCTTCCTTTAGGATCTTCACTTAATTAGCTTCAGATTTTCAGAACCTCACATAACTCCCTTCCTCGACTGGCTATCGCGGATGGGCACCTCTCTGTAGATCTTTTACATAGGCTTTTCCTCTCTGACCACCCTTGTACAGCCTAAATATCTCCTTTTATTATCAATAATATTTATATACTGTTGGAGCCTCTCCTACAGCCTCTCCTACGTTTTATTTGTTGGTTCATTGCGAATAGCTCTTTACTTTAGTGTCTCAAAGGTTCAGCATATAATTTTTTTTCTTCTGTAGTTTTGTACAGTCTTCGTTTAATCTTACTGTTGTACTTGAGGTACTTGCTCAGAGAGATTACTGAAGTTCTTTTAGCCCAATCTTTCCCTCTAAATGTCAGGGGAAGTAATTAGTTGAGAAGTACAATTCTTAAAGAGCTTATTAAACCAAAATTAGTTGATCTGCATGCCGATATACGTGGATTAGCATCTCTTTGGTAGTGTTCCTGTGTTAAGCTTGATGATTCAAAAATCGACCCTTGAAGGATGGTCTTGGTCATGATCTTTGCATCACCTGCCTACTTTATAAATCTAGCATGGAGCATATTTCTGAACTTCAACAAGCCATCATGTCTTCCAGTTGTAGTATGGGTTGTCTTAATCTTTCAAATTATTTGAGCTGATGTTTTATTGCATTCTTATCTATAGTTGATGGAGCGACAGTTATCTAAGGAAGAACAAGGTACACCTACCTGAACATGTATACGTTACTAGTTTGCTTCATTATTATCATTGCAAAATGATTGATTTGAGATTATTGACAGAGGAGCTTACCAGAAGATCTCAAGCAATGGACAAGAATGACACTTCAGATCTGAGGTTTTTTGCTGTTGCAAGTTTTTTTGTTCTATTTTTTCATTCTTGTTTTTTTACACTACTGTTGACATATGTAACAAATTAGTTTGATTTGCTCATGAGTTATTACACTGATAAAAAAAACCTGGTCACTAAAAATAGCCAACCATATTCAGTCATTGTTGAAGAGGAAAACAAAGAAACAAAGCAGCAAGAAAGTGGCAATGATGTATATTTCTGCCATGAAAGTGTTGAATTATGAATATATTTTCCCATCTTTCTGTAAGAAACTAAGAGGTTAAGAGCTTCTGCCTTTGGTGAACTTGTTTGTTTATAAAACTGAGCACACATGGCTGTTGGTATTCCATTGTTGTAGTGTAACTTTGTGGTAAATTATCTACCCTCACATCTGAACATTTGGAGAAGTTATATATGGAAACAATTTTCATTCTTGACTACATTAAGTTTTTCAGCTACGACTAGAACCAGAGACTGAATAAATACCCCTGTTTGTACTATGTTCTTAGGTGCATTGGTGCATTGGTGATGTCTATGGAAGTTTGGCATGTTTCTTTTGTTTTATTATTTCTAGAAAGGACAATTGGAATATACTGATGGTGTAGATAGAATGTGGGTCATTCTTTTCCTTTGGAAATTGAATTTCATTTACGTCTTGTGGTGCTAATACATGCAAATGACTACGGTGCTGATGGTGTACATTAAGGCTGTTTAGGGTGCCCACCTTTTCCCCTTGCATTCAAGCTTTTTTCTTGCATTCAGGCTGACAGAATCATAGAAAAGATAACATATCATATAAGGATGAAATTACATTTAATGTTACCAGAAGCCTTTTTCTTTGCATTTAGAGGTTTTATACTTCGATTTGTCTTATCAAGTATAGAAAAAATCGAGATATATCATTGGAAAGATCTTTCAGGAAATCAGGAGTTGTGGACTATTGACTTTATTTTTAAAATCATGTGCAGAAATTTTTCAAGGCAAGCGTACTTGCAAAAGCGAAGGGACAAAAAGATTGATGAGATTCGGTCAGTACAAGAGAACTTCTAATACAAGCTTATTGCTGTTGATGTTGTTGTCTATATGTTGAATTGGTACATGTATTAACTTGTTATTGTTGTGGGGGGTCATTGCAGGGACGAAATACTAGATCATGAATACATTTTTCAGGATGTGAAACTAACTGAAGCAGAAGAAAAGGAGTTCAGGTGGTGAATCTAACTGAGTCCTATAAAATTACTGTCTGCTGCTAGCTTTGTACTGAGGAGTGAGGATATGCCAATATGGTGATCAATATATGCTATGATTTTGCTCCTTTAGTTACCCGTGTGCGTAAGCTTTTATACAGTGCATATGCAAGTAAACCTTGACATTTTATGGTTACTGTTTGCAGATACAAAAAGAAGATTTATGATCTTGTTAAGGAGCATGTTGAGAGTGCAGATGATATTGCTGAGGTATGTTTCTCCCTCTTGGGAATATTGTAGAGTGATGGTGATACTGTTATCTTTTGATGTCATCAATTTGTCATATCACATGAATTTCAGTACAAAATGCCTGAAGCTTATGACACGGGTGAAGGTGTCAATCAAGAAAAGAGATTCTCTGTAGCAATGCAGCGATACAAGTAAGTTTAAGTCATGAGTCTGTCTGGATGAGTCTTGTTGTTTAGCTTACTCTCATTTTGTTTAAATATGTTGATTTTTTGAATTTGCTGGACAAGTAGAGATCCTGAGGCCAAGGATAAAATGAATCCTTTTGCTGAACAGGAAGCATGGGAAGAACATCAAATAGGTAATATCATTTATTTGGATTTTGTATCTCTGGTTTGTATTGTGCTGCATTATCCTCAGGCTATCACTATTGGTGGCTTACTGTCTTTATAACATTATTATGTCTATGCTTTTGGTTGTATATATTTAACAAGAGATTGACTTGGAGCATTATTAATATACTTGTTTCAGGAAAGTCTAAACTGCAATTTGGATCCAAAGATAGGAAGCGGTCTTCTGATGAATATCAGTATGTTACTTACTATACGTTTTCTTTTGAATTGTTCATCAGCAAAGTTTTCTTGCTGTGTCATTTCTGAGACACCATATAGCTTGTTAGAGTTGTCACAATGTCATGTAAGGTAGTTTTTGTTGAGGGTCTGCTGCTATTTAAATTTTGTTTGAATT
The DNA here is from genome assembly GCA_019208055.1 of Stipa capillata. Lineage (NCBI taxonomy): Eukaryota > Viridiplantae > Streptophyta > Magnoliopsida > Poales > Poaceae > Stipa > Stipa capillata. Next base: position 43,078 of record JAGXJF010001035.1, on the reverse strand, counting down.
GGAAGTTGGAGAATGCACTAGCCAATTTTTTAGGCTTTTGGCTAGCTATTTTGAACCCCTATCAGCAGTAAAGTGCATGTGGTTTCCTGAGGCTTGTCTTGCCAGAAGTTTTTGTTCGGAATAAAAAACATCCCCATAATACTAAAATTTAATAAGGTAAAATGAACTTTTCTGATTGCATGATATTAATGAATTCTGTATAGCCTTTGATGGCACCTTTATTGGACAGTTGAAATGACATCAACAAAGTATGGATAGCCTTGACCACACCTTTGTTTAACAGTTGATTTCTGCTCATATTACTGTTCTGACTTCTTAGGTATGTATTTGAAGATAAAATTGATTTTGTTAAATCATCGGTCATAGAAGGAACACAGGTAATCGGTTAAACACTTTCCATTTTATCTCCTAGTTTAATTGCTTCAAGATATTTTTGTTTACTGAAATTTTTTATTTATAGTTTGAAGACGATTCAGACCAAGAGAGCATTGATGCAAAAGATATTTTAAAAAGGGAGCTCCAGGTGTGTGTGTGAGCAGATTTTGACCTTCTTTGTTACAAACACATCTATCTACTTGTTCTCTTAGTACTAGCTGAATAGTAAATATAGTACTAACAGTTGTTTATCTGGTCTCCTAACTGATTCCTTTTTGAACCAGGATGAGCGGAAAACTCTTCCAATCTATAAATTCAGGGATGAATTGCTCAAGGCTGTTGATGAGTATCAGGTCTGCAATTACTTCTAACCTTTGTGATGATAGTGTTTGAATAATGAATAGGTTTTCACTTTTCAGTGTGAACACTCCTGTGAGATGTGTCAGAATTCAGCAAACATTGTTCATGTTTTGCTCAGTTGCCCTTCCACACTTCCCAATTCCAACAATTTTGATAAAAGAAATACCTGCCCCTTTTTGTAACTGTTTGTATATGGTCTAATTATGTCAGAATGTTGCCATGTTGATTTTTTTGGGCATATGCAATTTTTGTAGGTTATTGTAATAGTAGGAGAAACTGGCTCTGGTAAAACAACACAAATACCTCAATATCTTCATGAAGCTGGATATACAGCAAAAGGAAAGGTATGCCATGCGTAAGTTCCAATTTTATGGATTCTATTGTATTATTACCTAGGAAGTGAGAATTTCATAGTACTGTCTATTAATGCATATACAGCACATAGGAAAAGTTTGGGTTTGGTGTAATGCATCACAAAAGTATGCATGACTTTTTCTTTCGTAACATTCTATGCTATGGTTCTATGAAATGCAACTAGGTTTGGCCTTAATGATATTGCAGTGAATTTATGGCTTCTGCCAAACTGCAAACTCAAGGTAATTTTTTGAATTGCAGGTTGCTTGTACGCAGCCTCGTCGGGTGGCAGCCATGAGTGTTGCAGCAAGGGTGTCTCAAGAGATGGGTGTTAAACTGGGACATGAGGTTTGTTCTTTTCATAACAGTCATCTCTCTGTCTTTCAAAAGTAAAAAAAAAGGTCACATCGCCTGTAAAGTGTAAAATTTTGGAATGTGCTTATGCGATGGATCTTCCATCACATCATCTGAAATTTCTATGTTAATAACCATATTTAGTACCATTCTACAGGTTGGTTACTCTATAAGGTTTGAGGATTGCACCTCAGAGAAAACATTGATTAAATACATGACCGATGGAATGCTTCTGAGGGAGTTCCTTGGCGAACCAGATTTGGCTGGCTATAGGTAAACCAATGGGAAATCATTTCTTTTGCAAACTTAATTTGCATTATTGAACATACCTCGCTTATGTCTGTTTATTTGTGGTGCAGTGTTGTCATGGTTGATGAGGCTCATGAGCGCACACTGTCTACTGATATCTTATTTGGTTTGGTGAAGGTTAGCTGGCTTGTCTTACGGTTTACTTGTGCTTGTCTCCAGACTAGTAAACACAGTCAATTCCTCATATACATAATGCTTTGCCTGCAGGACATTGCTAGGTTTCGTCCAGATCTAAAGTTGCTCATTTCAAGTGCGACCCTTGATGCAGAAAAATTTAGTGACTACTTTGATTCAGCTCCTATTTTCAAGATCCCTGGGAGGAGATACCCTGTCGAAGTTCATTATACAAAAGCTCCAGAAGCAGATTACATAGATGCTGCCATCGTCACTGTTTTACAGATACACGTGACACAACCCCCTGGTGATATCCTGGTATTCCTTACGGGGCAGGAGGAAATTGAAACAGTCGATGAAATCCTTAAACACAGGACAAGGGGCTTAGGCACAAAGATTGCAGAACTAAATATATGCCCTATTTATGCAAATCTGCCTACTGAACTTCAAGCTAAGATCTTTGAGCCAACCCCTGAGGGCTCTCGGAAAGTGGTCCTGGCCACTAATATAGCAGAGACTTCATTAACCATCGATGGTATAAAGTATGTTGTTGATCCAGGTTTTTGTAAGATTAAGTCGTACAACCCCCGTACAGGGATGGAATCCCTGCTTATCAATCCTATCTCAAAGGCATCAGCAAACCAGAGGGCAGGAAGATCTGGACGGACTGGACCAGGAAAATGTTTTCGTCTGTACACAAGTTACAACTACATGCATGATCTTGAGGATAATACTGTTCCAGAGATCCAAAGAACCAACCTTGCAAACGTTGTACTTACACTTAAGAGTCTTGGTATTCATGATTTGGTTAATTTTGATTTTATGGACCCACCTCCTTCAGAGGCCTTGTTGAAGGCCCTGGAACAACTTTTTGCTCTCAGTGCACTCAACAGTCGCGGAGAGTTGACCAAAACTGGAAGACGAATGGCAGAGTTTCCATTAGATCCTATGCTGTCAAAGATGATAGTAGCTTCAGAGAAATATAAGTGTTCTGATGAGGTCATCTCCATTGCCTCCATGTTGTCGATTGGTAATTCTATATTCTACCGTCCAAAGGACAAACAAGTCCATGCAGATAATGCAAGGTTGAACTTCCACACTGGCAATGTTGGGGACCATATAGCATTACTCAATGTATTCTACCCTTTCCTTGTAATTTTATGAGCATTCATAATGTTTATTGGATTTAAGCTGTGAAGGGCTAATTTCTTCACGATTCATTTCAGGTCTATAACTCATGGAAAGAAACAGACTTTTCGACTCAGTGGTGTTATGAAAACTATATACAGGTAAGTTCTTATATTCTATAATTTGTAACCTGCTTTCTGGTCATTCTGGTAATCTGGTTTAAGATAATATAATCCACGGGCATCAGCAATATTAGTATCGTTCTTTGCTCTACTTCAGATATTGCCTCCCTCCAGATTTTTTTCATGTTTTGTTACTTTCGTTGTGACTAATTGTGGGTGTAACACTCAAATCTTTCCGGTAGATATTTTAGCATCTATTGTAGGGCATAAGAAGGAGAATGAGTAGGTCTTAAGGATTGAAGGAGAATGAGTAGGTCATAAGGGTTACTTCACTCTTGAAAAGGTAAACGTCATATATAGGGAAAATGTTAGAAATTACTTGGAATCGCAGAACAACAGTATTACAATGATAGATAGAAATTTTGATGCATAGGAGCATCATGACATTTCCAGCAGACTGCAGAACATACGAACATATGCTATTATATCGATACCTCTAGTGTAGGGCATAAAGCATGAAGGGTAATGGCCATGATGATCTTATTTAATGGTCCTAAAATTTTCTATTCCAAAATGGCCAAACCTTGTTTAATCATTCATGGCTGGTGTATCTTCAAATTGTAAAACACTTTAGTTAGCTTCCTTACCGTCACGGAGAATGTTTTTTTATACAGTAATTGTAAGCTATCTGTTTGTCATCATTTCTGCAAGTTTATATGATAAAACTGTCCTTGTATAAATCAGGTCCGCAGCATGAAGAGGGCAAGAGACATTCGAGATCAACTTGAGGGACTTCTGGAGAGAGTCGAGATTGATGTTTGTTCAAATGGCAGTGACTTGGATGCTATTAAAAAGGCTATAACATCAGGTACCATTCTTTTGTCAATGATGCAGTTGCTTTATGTGTGCAAATTGCCTGAGAGTATAAATAGTACTTGTGGGTTGTAGGTTTCTTCCATCATTCTGCACGGTTGCAGAAGAATGGTTCATATAGAACTGTCAAGAACCCTCAGACTGTATTTATCCACCCTAGTTCAGGATTAGCACAGGCAAGTTCAGTTTTGATTGTATACCACTCCGTTTTGCTTATATCCTCGACATTCCATGCACTGTAGTACTGTTCTGCAAGTTTTTGTTCTGATCTTCCGTGGTATATGCTTATTTGTGCAATGCAGCTACTTCCTCGGTGGGTAATATACCACGAATTAGTTCTCACGACAAAAGAGTATATGCGTCAGGTATGCACAGTTCATCCAGAATTAGGGAAGTCCTGAAAGAATTGATTCTCGTGAATGATTGTGAAATGCTATGGACACTGCAGGTGACAGAACTGAAGCCTGAATGGCTGGTAGAAATTGCGCCACACTACTACCAATTGAAAGATGTAGATGACTGTAAGTGTGGAACATGATGTTATTTTTTCGTTCAATCTAGTTTGGGGAAGAAGTGTGAGCTGTAGCTTACAAAACGTTTCCTTTTTCTGTGCAGCTGGTTCCAAGAAGCTACCCAAGGGCCAAGGACGAGCTGCATTGTAGTCAGGACTCATGAAGCATTTGGATAGATGATGTTGTCTAATTGGATTCGAAGATTAGGAGCGCATAGCTTCTCTTCTTTTCTTAGGTTACATTCTGTCACCATGATCCTGATTAACGATCGTTCATGTATAAATTTTGATACGAAACTGTGCACATAGAGCTGTAGACACCGCGTTGATGATGAGTGTCATAAATCGTATAGAAAGATGGATTGTTTTGCATCTTCAGTCCTTCACCCTTCTATGAAACATAGATTGGCCATCACCATGTGGGGATCCAGGTCTCAGCATCTTACTATTAACAAGATTTCAAAAAACTTGGTGTTATTCTCAAGTTTGTTTCCTGTTTTCGAGAATGTAAGAGTGTATTTGACAATTTGGTGATCGTTGGTGCTGGTTTGGTGTCGCAGACTAAGGTGGTGTTTGGTTGGCCGGACCAACCTGCATGGGAGAGGGCCATCCAGCTTGGTAGGGATGCAGCCATTGCTTGTTTGACTGGTTGGATGGGATGGGTAAATTTTGTGTTTGGTTGGAGGGATTATATTGGATAGGAAGAGCTATTTTATATTTTGTTGAAGGGATGAGTGTGGATGAGTTGGTTACGATGACCTCTTGACATGAGGGGGGTGAGAGTACACTCTACAAAAGAATTGCAATGTATGCTACCCATCTAACTTGCAATTTATGAAAATTTACAAACGAAATTTTGTCGCCTGCCAAGCAAAGAAATACCTCCAGAACTAAAGCGAGTTAACAGAAGTTAGGTATAACTTGTATAAGCATTATACTGTATAGATTCCTAGAACATGCACCTGCACGGAGCAAGAATAACCTCGCAGCACAGGATTTTGTCAAGTAGAGTAGGTACTATGCGAAAGTGATCATTAATTTTGCATCTCAGAGATTTGCAATCCAGATTCATCGATCAACGCACACAAATATTGCTCGCAACAGCCGGAGGATTTAGGGGCAAAAACGATTCGAGCAGAGAGAAGAGATGAGCTTGTTGCAGACATTGCAGAGGATCTCAGTGACGATGACGACCTCCGAGCCCTCTCACGCGCATGCCCTCGTCGGCCTAGGCATCGCCTTGCTAACGCGTCGTCGTCTCCTTGCAACACGCCGCGCATGCGCTCGTTGCCCAGTCTCTCGCGTCGGCGCCAGCCCTGGGCGGCCTGGTCCCCGTGGTCGTCGCCTTGCCAATGCGTCGCCGCGGCCCTATGGGTGTGAGACGAGAGAGAGAAAAGAGTTAAGCAATGGAAGCGGTGATTGGTACAAGCACGGGAGAGCGCGTTGAGCGACTGGACGAGCTCAGCCGGGCCTTTTTTCCGGCTTGCTCTGCAGCGTCTCAGAGGTACATCTTTTTAGATAAATAAAGCTAGACAGAACAACCACTCTCCAAATAAATGGATGGTCTAGAGGACATAACCCTCATAGATATACTCGCTGTTGTCTCTACTTCTACTACATCAACTATATCCGCTGTTCAAGCCATAAAGAATAAAATGAGGTCTGTCAAAATCTTGAAGAACATACGATGATTCAAGTTTAAGCTCTTAAGAGGAGCATGGAATGAAGTTCATGTGACTATGACCATGTCCCACATGAATTAGTGCTGTATAAAATGTCTTCTCATGTCACTGTTGGTGCAAGAAGAGCTAGAGATAGAGTCCCACAAGATCTGGACTCTGATTCGGATTGTTGAGACAGTTCTGACTTCAAATATCTTTATCTCGAGCATACAGACTTCGATTTGGGTGATTTTGGACTGTTTGGAAAGCTTATCTTGTGCTCTTTCCAGCCTGTCTAACTCCATCTCCAAATTCATTACAAGAAGACTGCAACTGCCAAAATAATTCGAGATTGCATCTGTAACAGATCACTTCTTGTTTATATACCCCCTAGGATTCTCTCTTTAGTTTTTGGGTTTCATCGAGTTGTTTAGTTACTGCTATATTATTGCATCAACAAGTCGTATAGAACTACCACCTTATTTAGATCGCCAGTGGAATCCCAATACACTTTCTTCTATCTCTTGTGTCAATTTTATATTCGCAATTTATCATAGTTCTTACTGGTTCTTCGGTTTCTTGCAGAAACTCAAATTTCGTTGTTCAAATTGATCGTGCTTACAACAAAGTCAATAATCATCGGAGATTGGTTTAGCGATTGCTAAGGCATATCGTTGCGTACGGTATAGTCAGATTGTCAAAGTCAATTTCCACCAAATCGATAGTTATCTTTATCTCATCAAAAGATCAGGCCACCGTTTCATCACTCATCTACCACTCAGGTTGATCCAACCAATCAAATGCTACGTAAGTGTCCTCTTCACATATATACACGATTTGGTCTCGGTGATTTGCTAGAGCTCATCTAAATAAAGTTAAAAAAAATATTTTTCCTTGTAAACAACTCTAATGTTCTGTCTGAATACAAACCACGACGGGACGAATCTCTAATCCTCTTGCTTGGCTGAACTGATAGTTGACAACATCCATGTGAAGTAGAAGTTGGCATATGCTGCTGATGTAAACAAGGTATATAACGAAGGGCATTTATAAACCAGGTATATAATGGGGAGTATTTATACAGACGAGGCAAGCATTGCGCAAGTAAGAAACAAAATGAGAAGCCGAAGTTTGCATAAACAGTTTGAAACATCCATGTGTTTATTGACAACTATTTATGGTTCACAGAAATAATGGAGCTAATGATTGTACTGCTGACTCGTCAAACTTTTTAATTGCACAGCAGAACAATCTGTAGTAATCGCAAGTCTCATAAAAACTCGTGGCCATACTTGTCTCCATGCTACTACAGATGGAAATGAGCACGATCAGAAAATATGTCAGAATTATGAAAGGAGCCCTAGGTTCAGGTTCGCAGTACTGTGCCAAACGCTGTACCCTGTGATTTCCAAATAGAAACCACCAACCGAAGTAGAGTATCATAAAAAATTTGAAGCACGTTGGTTCTCTATTCCGCGTCGCGCGCTGGAGCGTCCTTCCCGCTCGATGTGTGGGGTTTAATAGGCTCTTTGGCCCTGGTCACCGTTAGTTCACCAAGTGTGGTCGGTCATGTGAGGGATGTGTAATACCCTAAACTTTTTAAATCAACCAGTTTGACCAGATTAATGAAGAGAAGCAAAAAATTTGACTTTCAAATTGTCGCTCCGATGAATGAACGGAAACCATGATTGTGTTTATCTCGTCGAATTTGTCGACGTGGAGTATAAGGTTATTCAATTTAGAGTAGGATGAAGACTTTGCTGAGTGCACGAAGTTTAATGTTTTAGAACAATGAAAAAAATATTTTTTTTGTGGTTTATAAGGTTGCTCACTTTAGAGCGGGGTTGAAGTTTTTGCTGAGTGCACAAAATTTTACGTTTTAAGACGATGAAAAAAAGAAAAGGAGTTGTGGTTTCCTTGAGATTCAAACTCAAGACCTATCTCTCCACCATGTAAAGCCTTACCAATTGATCTATGAATAGTTTCTTACCAAGTAATTGTTGCGAGTGAGGATTTTTGGCGCACGGTGACGCTTGCCCTTATTATCTAGGCCATGTAGTTGGACTTCATGATCTGTGCTAGTAATAAATACGTTGTTGTTTTTTAGAGTGAATATTGGAAGAATATAGACACACAGTAGGGAAGTATGTGTGTAGGTGTTGTAGGTACGAAGATAAAGTTGTCAGTTCATTTCCGGTGATGGCAGGTGAAGTAACCTATCCCCTCCATAAAAAAGAACATGTTCCTCCGTGAGTCCAGAGTACGCGGCGTGAGAACCCATCTTCCCCATTATTTCTAGATTGCTGATCGAAGGATACATTGGGAGCTGAGATCTATGGAATCAATTAATGGATTGTAGCATGGAAGCGATTGGGAACACCGGCATGAGGTATGTTCGTATTTCGTTTGTATTCAGGCTTGTTGAAGTGTCACTCTGTATAGGACCGGTCTTGTAGGATCTATACCGGCCGGCACCCACGACTCCTTTATCCTCTCTCGCTCGTGGCCAGATAGTAGGAGATTAGTTGAGTCTTGAGCTGCCTCTCCCGTGTATTTAAACTTCATGATGCTAACTGAACATTTGTGTGTTGCATCGCATATCCTGCCATCTCTCTACATGGTATCAGTCGCCCTATACTGATCCCCCATCCCTCTCGCTTCCGCTCCACCTGCCATGCATTCTCCCGCATCCTCCGTCTCCGGCGAGCCGAATCCTTTCGCCTCTGCGCCGGTCGAGCCTTTCACTGCCGCCAGCCTGCGCCATGTCAATATCTCCGACCATGTCCCTGTGAAGCTCTCCCTCGATGACTCCTCTTTCTACTCCTGGAAGACATACTTCTCCCTCGCCTTCCGGTCGTTCCAGCTGCGCGATCACATCGACGGCTCTGTCGATGCGCACGCCATGAAGGCCGACAACGACTGGTCATCCGTCGACGCCACCATCATCCGCTGGCTCTATCTCACTGTCTCCAAGGCCATCTTCCACATGGTCGTGCGCGAGGCCGACGACGCCTACTCCGTCTGGACCAAAATCTGCGGCCTCTTCACCGACAACCGGCTGCAGCGCGTCGTGTTTCTTCAGCACGAATTCTTCGGCCTCTACCAGCGCGAGTCCTCCATCGACGAGTATTGCATGCGCATGAAGATGCTTGCTGACGAGCTGCGTGAGATCGGCGCGCCGGTCACCGACGAGATGCTCCTCACCAATCTCACCCGAGGCCTCAATCCCGATTTTGGAAATGCTGCTTCCAACCTCTCCCTCCTCACCACCCCTACCTTCCACACAGCGGTCGCCTACCTGCGCCTCGAGGAGCGCCGGATGAAGCACACCGCACAGCAGGCGGTGCACACCGCCCTCGCCGCCGGTACCTCGCGTGGTGCGCCGGTGCCCCACGCGCCCTCCGCGCCGCGCCCCCCTACGCCTCCGGCCCTGCTCACGCACCAGCCGGCATCCCCGCCCTCCGATCGTGGCCGCCAGAGGAAGCGCGGCCGCAACGGGCAACCTCGCAACACCACCACTGGGGCTCTTCGTCCGGCGAACCAGCAGCCCACCCCGCCATGGCACTCCGGGCACAATCCGTGGACCGGCGTTGTGCACGCCTACTCCATGCCGGTTCCGCGCGCGCCGAGCCCTGGTCTGCTTGGTCCGCGCCCCGCCGGGCATCAGGCCTTCCTCGCCGCACCTCAGCAGGGCCTCCCCTCCGGCTACCCCGCGCCGTCCTACGCCGGTGCCTCATCTTCCTCGCCTTGGGACCCAGCTCTACTCGCCGCTCTGCAGTCTGCGCCCTCCCCCAGCTCGTATGGCGGCGGCGGCGATTGGTATATGGATACCGGCGCGACATCTCACATGAGCTACAACCCCGGTACTCTTTCTTCCTCACACCCCACGTTCACCTCCTCTCGCATCATCGTCGGGGACGGATCGTCTCTGCCAATTACCCACACCGGCCACTCTTCTTTCCCATCTAATTCCCTTCCTCTCCATCTTCGTAATGTGCTTATTTCTCCACATCTTATTAAGAATTTGGTCTCTGTTCGGTCATTTACTCGCGATAATCCCGTTACTGTCGAATTTGACGAATTTGGCTTTTCTGTAAAGGACGCCCGTACCCGGAGGGTTCTTCACCGATGTGATAGCGACGGCGAGCTCTACCCCGTCCTGCCTTCCAACGCCAATGCCACCGCTCCCGTCGCCCTCTCCGCCACCGTTGATCTCTGGCATGCTCGTCTCGGCCATCCCGGCAACGCCGCTTTCCGTCATATTTTGCAGTCCTTTTCGTTTACCTGTACTAAAACACTGGATCATACATGTCATGCGTGTCGCGTCGGCAAGCATGTTCGTCTACCTTTTAGTTCTTCTTCCTCCATCGTGAGCTTTCCATTCGAAATAATTCATACCGATGTATGGACCTCTCCCGTCCCTAGCAACAGTGGTTTTCAATACTACCTCGTTTTGTTGGATGATTTTTCACACTATGTATGGACATTCCCCTTAAGGCGCAAATCTGATGTTCTCATAACTCTCACTTCGTTTTACGCCTATGTCACCACGCAGTTCGGTCGTCCCATCCTCGCGCTCCAAACCGACAATGGCAAAGAGTTTGACAACCTCGCCGTTCGCACCCTCCTCTCCTCTCACGGGACCGTGCTTCGCCTAACTTGCCCATACACATCTCAGCAAAATGGCCGTGCCGAGCGTGTTCTCTGGACCCTCAACGAGTGTGTTCGCACACTTCTTCTCCACGCTCACATGCCACCGCGTTTTTGGCCCGACGCCTTAGCTACCGCCACTCTCCTCCTCAACCTACGCCCGTGTCGCCCCCGCTGGAATTATGCACCGCACCATCTCCTCTTTGGCACTCCGCCATCCTATGATGCTCTCCGCGTGTTCGGCTGCCTCTGCTATCCCAGCATCGCAAGCACCACCCCGCACAAACTCGCCCCGCGGTCTATTGCGTGCATTTTCCTCGGCTATCCATCGAACACGAAGGGCTATCGGTGCTATGATCCGGTCACCCATCGCGTCTTCGTCTCCCGGCATGTTTACTTTGACGAGCGTTCCTTCCCGTTTAAGCAGGTACCCATGCCGTCCTCGTCCGTCGATGCCGCCCCGTCGCCACCGACGGCCGCCTCACCGACCATTGTCCCTCTGGACCACGTGGTTCCTCGGCGACCACGCACGACGTGTGTCCCCACGCGCCCCGGCCTCCCCTGCATCAGGTGGCGTTTCGGCCACCACCCAATCGCGTGCTGCCCTGGCAGCGCCTTCGGGGTCCTCTTCGATGTCTGCTCCTGCTTCGCCTTCGGGATCCCCCGCTGCTGTGTCGTCTACTGCCCCGCCAGCCTCTCGAGCCGCCGTGCCTTCGTCGATCCCGTCGCCTCCATCACCTGCTTCGCCGCCGCCGCCGACCGGGATGGTCACACGCGCCCGCGCCGGTGTTCACCGGCCCAGCCAGCGCTACCCCAACACGGATTACGTCTGTGCCGCCTCCACTTCGTCTCCCTCACCGCTGCCGTCTTCTGTCCGTGAGGCTCTGCGTGATCCCCACTGGCACGCGGCGATGCGCGACGAGTTCAATGCCCTCCTGCGCAATCGGACTTGGGAGCTTGTCCCTCGGCCACGTCACGCGAATGTCATCAGTGGCAAATGGGTGTTTCGCCATAAGCTGCGCCCCGACGGTTCTCTCGAGCGGTACAAGGCGCGATGGGTCGTCCGCGGCTTCCGGCAGCGCGCGGGCATTGACTTCACCGACACTTTTGCCCCCGTCGTCAAGCCTGGCACCATTCGCGTCGTCCTTCAGCTCGCGGCCTCGCGTCAATGGCCGGTTCACCAAATGGACGTGTCCAACGCATTTCTACACGGCACCCTCGACGAGCAGGTCTTCTGTCAGCAACCCACCGGCTTCATCGATGATGCTCACCCGGACCATGTGTGCCTGCTCTCTCGCTCTCTCTACGGGCTCAAGCAGGCTCCGCGCGCCTGGTATCAACGGATCGCCTCGTTCCTTCAGCAGCTCGGTTTCCGACCCACGCGCTCGGACGCGTCTCTGTTCGTGCTTCGCAATGGCTCGGAAACGGCGTTCCTCCTACTGTACGTCGACGACATCGTCTTGACATCCTCCTCCGATGGTCTTCTTCACCGTTTGACGGCTCGCCTGCGCTCAGAGTTTGCCATCAAGGACCTTGGGCCTCTACGCTACTTCCTCGGCATCGAGGTCTCCAGGCGCACCGATGGCTTCTTCCTGTGCCAACAGAAGTACGCCCGCGAATTGCTTGAGCGAGCCGGCATGCTAAATTGCAAGCCCGCTTCCACCCCGGTTGACACCAAGGCCAAGCTCTCCGCCCAGGACGGCTCCCCGGCGCCGGACGCGTCGTTCTACCGCAGCATCGTCGGCGCTCTCCAGTACATCACTCTCACTCGACCGGAGCTTGCGTACGCTGTCCAGCAGGTGTGTCTCCACATGCACTCGCCGCGCGACGCCCACTGGTCTTCCGTGAAGAGGATTCTCCGGTACATACGCGGCACACTCGACCTCGGGCTCACCTTGCACGCGTCGTCCTCAACTGACATCGTTGCCTACTCCGACGCCGATTGGGCTGGGTGCCCGGACACGCGACGCTCCACGTCGGGATATTGCGTCTTCCTTGGGCCGTCGTTGATCTCATGGTCCTCCAAGCGACAACCGACAGTGTCCCGTTCCAGTGCGGAGGCCGAGTACCGTGCAGTGGCGAACGCCGTCGCTGAGTGCTCCTGGCTGCGACAGCTCCTCCATGAGCTGCATTGTGACATCGCCACGGCAACCGTGGTGTACTGTGACAACGTTTCAGCGGTGTATCTCTCTGCCAATCCGGTCCATCATCGGCGAACCAAGCATGTCGAACTCGACATTCACTTCGTGCGCGAGCAGGTTGCTCTCGGCCGCGTTCGTGTCCTACACGTTTCAACGGCGCAACAGTTTGCCGATGTCATGACGAAGGGCCTGCCATCCTCTACATTTGAAGATTTTCGTACCAGTCTTTGCGTCGCCAGCGCCGCTAAGACTGCGGGGGGGTGTTGAAGTGTCACTCTGTATAGGACCGGTCTTGTAGGATCTATACTGGCCGGCACCCACGACTCCTTTATCCTCTCTCGCTCGTGGCCAGATAGTAGGAGATTAGTTGAGTCTTGAGCTGCCTCTCCCGTGTATTTAAACTTCATGATGCTAACTGAACATTTGTGTGTTGCATCGCATATCCTGCCATCTCTCTACAAGGCTGTCTTAGATTGTTGGTACTAAAATCTGAGTCCGGATCTTAGTGAAAGGTTCGTTTCAAAGGAGATCCGCTGGGAAAATGTGTCCCCGAAGTTGTTGTATGTGCTGTTCAGAGGGTAGGTTCGGAGAGTTCATCAGGAGCAAGCAGTGCAGCTTTTGCTACGAATGGAGGATTACGTCCAGAAAGAGATAAGTTCGACGAATCGCAGCCATTGGCGATGGAAGGAACGGAGGGTTGGCGTAGGAGGTAACCTCTGTTTAGAATAATGTATCTTCTAATTAAGTGTAGGATCTGGTTTAGTACATTCAAACTAGAAATATCAGAGTTGGAAGTAAGAATTGGATGGGAAATTATTGAATACAAAGTTGCTTTATATTTAAATTAGGAATGAATAGATTACAAGGTCCGTCTGGGTGTGGGAGGTGATGAACGTGAGGTTGATGGGGATTGTGTATGTGCTTTGGAGACAACACTAAGAGGATTTGCTGATCGTGATACGAAGGAAATAGTGACTCCAACAGTTGGTACTTGCTTTGATAGTCTGGGCGAGGCTTACGATTTCTACAATTTGTATTCCTGGGAGATGGGATTCGGAATTCGATGTGGAAGAAGTCGGCTGAATTTGCAAAAAACGAAGACTATGTAGGAGATAGTCTGCGGGTGTGCGGTAAGTGAAAAGTTATGAATTTTGATAAGTTGCCATGTGGAAAATTGTAATATGGTACTTGAAAAGGTTTTCACAAATTTGTAGTGGAGACCGAAGAAAGAGAGAACAGCCATTCGAGTAGGTGTGAATGCCTTGCAATGATTAGACTATTGAGATCTAGAGACAATAGATGGTACGTTTCAGAGCACATGCTTAATCACTCACACTCAATGACTAATACATGTAGTGAGAAGGCTCATTGGCCGTCCCATAAGCACATTGATAAGTACACGAGGGATGTCGTGCGGCAGCTGAGAGAGAATAATGTAAACTTAGGGAGAGTGAGTAGTATAATTAGAAGCTTGCTTGGTTAGATGGAGAACATACCATTCACGAAAGAGGGCATTGTGGACTTTTTTGGGAAGATTAATGTGATGATGATGTTAGGAAAACTTTGGAGATATTTGCTAAATTTGCAGTGAAGGATAAGGAGTTTTCGATGATGAGAGCCGCGTGAAGACACTGTTCTGGAGTAATGGTAGGGAGAGTGAGTAGTATAATTAGAAGCTTGTTTGGTTAGATGGAGAACATACCATTCACGAAAGAGGGCATTGTGGATTTTTTTGGGAAGATTAATGTGATGATGATGTTAGGAAAACTTTGGAGATATTTGCTAAATTTGCAGCGAAGGATAAGGAGTTTTCGATGATGAGAGCCGCGTGAAGACACTGTTCTGGAGTAATGGTAGCACTAAATAGATACTTTGTAGATGTACTAACCTTGGCTAAGGCCACTGTCTTGGGGAACCCACTCCGTGACGAAATCGGACAGGACCTGTGATTTGATGGTAGTTCTCGGAGGAAATTTGATGACAAAGGGAGCAAGTTAGGCCGCCCATTTGCTTATCCGGCCAGTGGCCTCCCGATTGCGGAGCATCTCGACTATTGGGTAGTAACACGACACTCGAATCTGATGCGCTAGGAAGTAGTGTCGCAGCTTCCTTAAGGCCATCACAAAGGCTAACTTTTCCAACTCTGTGTAACGCACCTTCGAATCTTGCAGCAATTCTGACACATAGTATACTGGATGCTGAAGTCGGTCCTACTCCTTGATGAGAATGGCACTGACTGCCGAAGTGGTGGCGGCAACATATAGCAGAAGCTTCTTACCATCCGACGGGCTCTGAAGGAGCGGCGGCTAGGTGAGGTATTTCTTCAAGGCTTCAAATGCCGCTTGACTCTCCTCTGTCCACTCAAACTCCCCGGACCCTCGCA
Organism: Stipa capillata; assembly: GCA_019208055.1. Lineage (NCBI taxonomy): Eukaryota > Viridiplantae > Streptophyta > Magnoliopsida > Poales > Poaceae > Stipa > Stipa capillata. The sequence goes on along the minus strand of JAGXJF010001035.1, from coordinate 27,743 downwards.
AGGCTTTGAAGAACAGGAGGCTCTTCTCCGCGGAGCACGATATGAATCACCCTAGCGCAGCTAGGCGACCTATAAGCTTTTGCATTTGTTTGATGTTCATTGGGGGCTCCCTGCTGAGGATGGCATCAATCTTCTTCGAGTTGGCCTTGATGCCTCTCTTCGACACAAGGAATCCTAGGAGTTTTCCAGCTTGTACGCCAAACCCACATTTTCTCCGGGTTCAGCTTCATATCAGATCGCCTGAGGTTGGCAAATGTCTCTTGTACATCGGCGCATGGCTCTGGGTGAGGACGCTCTTTATGACATTGTCATCCACATATGCCTCCACATTTCTTCCCACCTGGGCACTAAGCGTTTTGCTAACCAGTTGGGCAAATGTCACCCCAGCATTTTTGAGACTGAACTGCATGCGGACATAGCAAAATGTCCCACATGCGGTAATAAAGCTTGTCTTCTCCTTGTCCTTCTTGGCCATCCACACTTGATGATATCCAGAGTATGCGTCCAAGAAGCTCATGAGCTCGCAACCAGATGTCATGTCTACTAGCTGGTCGATGCGAGGAAGAGGGAAGTTGTACTTTGGGCACACTTTGTTGAGATCAGTGTAGTCAATGCACACTCATCACTGACCGTTTGCCTTCTTCATGAGCATTGGATTTGCAAGCCATTCTGAGTGCATGACCTCATGGATGACCCTGGCTTTGTGGAGTTTGGCCACCTGGTCGCGTGCGGTGACCTATCGATCAAACGCCATCTTTTACAAGCACTGCTTGACTGGGTGAGCACCTGGGGTGACCATTAGTCTGTGCTCGATGATGCTTCGCGGCACACCTGTTAGGTCCTTTGGCTTCCTTGCAAATATCTCGCTATTCACCCACAGAGTCAGCAGTAGCGCGTGCTCCACTTCGGGCGTGGGGAGATTGTCTTGTGTGGCTCCTCCTCGGACAGTGACACCGCTCAGATCTCCCCGTCTTGCTTGGGTTTAGGGATCGACCATCCAATTGAGGATGACATGGGTTGATCAAGCGACTTGTCAATGCTGAGCACCTTGTTGGCATTGCTAGATTATGTCATGATTTCGGTGCTCGAGATGACGTTATGCACATATCGAATAGCCGAGGTGGTGTTCTCTTCAGTGCGGCGTGATAGGCCCTGATCACCATACACCGTGATGGCACCTCTAGCCGTCGGTACCTTTAAGCAGAGATAGGCATGGTGCGGAATTGCCTTGAACTTTTTGAGGGCTACCCTACCTAGGATCATGTTGTACTAGTATGGCATATCAACGATGTCGAACAATATGTTTTTCGTGCACTCATTTGCTTCGCCTTGGAATCTGACTGGCAGTTCAATCCTCCCAATCGCTCGGAATGGTTCACCCCCAAAGCCCAGAAGAGGAATTCCCGGCGATTGGAGACAAGAGCGTGGAATACGCATCTCTTCTAAGGCGGAGGTGAACAAGATGTCCGCCGAGCTGCCCCCATCCACAAAGGCACACGGATTTTGACTTCTGAAATGAGCATGGAGACGAACAGTGCATCATGATGAGGGAGGACAATACCCGCCACGTCCTCGTGGCCGAAGGTGATCAAAGTGTGCGCTCAGGACGGGAGCTCGGTCAGGTGGTACGCCCTGATCTACTGAACTCTGCGAACATATTCCTTTCGCTAATCAGGAATGTATGAGCACTGCCTCTGGGTAATCGCATGGACGATGCGATGTGGCTCCGGCACTCCGGCCGGAGGGCTGCAACATGGGAGAGGCGGAGGATGCTCAAGCGAAGGGTCAACGTGCAGCTCCTGATCACGACATCCTTGTCCCGGCGGAGCAGTTTGGTACTGAGCCCAGACCCGAGCGACGAGGTTGCACTCTGCTGTGGAATGTGAACGACTGTGATGCACCACACAGAATTTGCCTTACCAGTTATCAGCGTGAGCTACTTCCTTCCTCCGATAACTAGCTTTGTCCTTGTGGCCTGGCCCTTGCCTGGGTTGAGGTTCCAATGATGGGGCTGAGGTGGTGCGCGCGGGGGAGGGCTTGGGCGCGTGCATTCCTGGGACCCCTAACGGCTCAGACCTTGGCAAGGTCCCGGGCCCGCTCACGTTCCTCCTCATGCTCACCTCAGTCAGCATCTTGGCGACCTCCCTTCGACACATGGTAAACGTCGCAGTGATGCAGACGTCGTCCCTTCGCTTCTCAGCCTCCCTACGTGGATACGACTTCATCCCATGAGTCTCTTCTCTGTGTAGGATCTACCCTTCCTCGACGCGAGCATAAACTTTCATGATGTCATAAAGCTACTCGATCCGACTTGGTTGCTACCTCTCCAGCTTATTTGCTAGTGCCTCATTTTTGATGCCCCACCGCGTGGCCTCGCATATGGTTTGCTCAACAACACCTTTTACTTGGCACTTGACCTCGAAGAAGCGACATTGAAAGGCACGGATTGTCACGCCAGGCCACTATCGGAGGTTGCTGAAGTCGGTCGATGTCATCTCCTTGTTCTGGCACACTTGAAGTGCCCATGAAGCTTGTCGTGAAGTTGCCGGTAAGGGCGAGAAGCAAGCTCTTCGCCATGATGGCCTCCCCCCTCTGGCCGCCGTCACTGCCGCTTCATACACCTTGGTGTATTGTACTGCGCAGGGTACCAGTGTACTTTGGCAAATCGGCCGGTCGAAACTTGCACGGGAACGGTACAACCATAAGCCCCGGATTCAGCAGGTTCGCTATGCTGGTGAGGTCGATGATTTCTGGAGCCTGAGGCTGGTAGATGACATACGGTTGCGCCTGGTCAACATGAGCTTTTCCCGGGTGCTGTCTGAGATGAGTCACCTCCTGGCCACTCGAGCACCCTTCACAGTTGTAGATGGCTGAATGAGCAGCTTGCTAGTTGCGTTAGATGCTAGCATGGAGACGCACCGCGTCCCGATCAACCTCGTCCGCAAAGATTGACGCTCTCGCTCAGGCCTCGCCCAAGTCCTGAAGAAGCATGTCGGCAGTTGGGTCAGCGACATGGATCTCTTCACGTGCCATTGTGCACACCTCACCTAGGTGGCAACATGGCTCCTCCGCAGCAAGAGCCTCTGGCGGTGGGGCAGGGGTAGTTGCAACTCACATCGCGTCGAGCTGCGCTCAGTACGAGTTGGTGACCTATTGAGATTGGGTAGTTGCCCAAAGCATCTCGAGCTCCGCTACCTACAAGCACGCCTGCCGCACCTCGGCCCGCTTCGCCACCTCAGCTTGCCGATGGAGGCTCTCCACTTCATCCGCCAAACTTCGCATGTCCCCCCTTTCATCTGCTGCCATTGTGATAGATCAAAGGGTGTCCCGATCTTTCGATGAGAAGGATAACTACGATCTGTTTGGATTCGACCTTGACGATCTGACTACACCGTGCAACGATGATGCACCTTAGCAATCACTAGATCAACTCCGATGGGTTATTGATGATGCTGAGAGCACGGTCAATGTGAACACGATGTTCTAATCCCTGCAAGCGATAAAAAAAAGCAAGAATTATGATATAGCAATCTAAAATTGCGAATATAATTGAGGAACTAAAAAAGGTGGGATTCCACAAACGGTCTTGATCTGCTATTTAGAAACAAACAAAAAACACAATGAACAGCAATGTAGCTAGCTCTAAACTTTAGTGAAACCCAAAAGAAAAGAGGGCATCCTATGGCGTATATGAAGAAAGATGTGATCTGTTTCAAAAATAGTCTCGAATTGTTTTGGCAGTTGTGATCTGCTCGTAAGGAATTTTGAGGTGGGGTTGGACAGTTTAGAAAGAGCACGAGATAAGCTTCCAAAGAGTCCAAGATTACCCAAATCGGAGTCTGTATACTCAAGATAAAGACGTTTGAATTTAGGACTATCTCAGCAATCCAAATCAGAGTCCAGATCTTGTGGGACTCTATCTCTAGCTCTTTGTGGACCAAAAGTGACGTGGGAAGCCTTCTTGTATAGCACCAAATCATCAGTACTTGAAGTCTTAAGTGAAAACTTGTTTGTATATTGGCTGCCTTGCTCATCCTTCCTTATCTTCATGCGCCATTGCTTGTCAAACTCAGTTTGGCTTGGACCTCCATTCCTAACAAGCAAAAGAACATATCCTTTAGGAAGCACCATATGTTCTTTAATATCAAACAAAGTACCGAGAAACGACAATATCTGATAATTAAGTTGATGAGCACAAGCCCTAGTTAAAGGTCCTTGTATTTCCGCACTACAGAAGTGGTACTTGGGGCTGATGTAGGAGCTGTAATGGTACCATTAGTAGGGATGTCCTCATCACATTGGGAGTTCAGACACACCCTCCGCCCGACCATCAACTTGCCTGATGTCGCCTCTGGCCACGTGGGCACCTCGGCTGGACTAGACAGGGCTGAAGCACCCTGCCTCGCCTCCTTGCCAACGCCTCCTTCCTCGCCTCCAAGAGCCGGGGGTAGAGTTTGGTGCTGGACTGGGGTGCCAGACTCCTCTCCTACTACTATCTTTCGTTTGGTACCCAGCGAACTCTTCTTTGCCCAAGGTGGCATCACTACCTCAGACCACATCTTCACTGACGGGCTCTAAAAGTCCACCGCTGACGGGTTCCTCGCCCGTCAGTAACGTCACGTCAGTGGAAGTTCCACTTTCACTGACTTTCACTGACGGGCACAACGCCCGTCAGTAGATGTGAACTTTCACTGACGAGCGCAACCCGCTCGTCAGCAGAGATGCAGTGCAGGGTGCCTGGCAACATCCTGACAGTGCTTTTCACTGACGGGCGATTATTCTACGCCCGTCAGTGGTGAGTCTTTCCACTGACGTGTACGTTTTGTGTGCCCGTCAGTGAAAGTATGTTCACACTTTTTTTATAAAATTATTTCTGGAAAGGCAATATGAAGAATATGCAGCAATTAATATGACAAATATTAAGCATATGTAACATTTAATATCAGAAATATGAATCACATATACCAAATTAATATCACAAATAGCACATATAAAAACAAGTTTACAACGAATTAAAACGACAAACAATTGAATTTAACAATGTTTATTCTCACTAGCCCTACTAATCTACGTCTACGACGCTTCGCTAGTACTTGCAGGGCGGCGGGAAGGGGGTAATTGGACTCCCGCGTAGAAATCTCCGCTTGGCCGGATGACTTCGTTGTTGATGACGTACGCGAAGGTCTTTTGGATGCGGGCAAAGTCCTTCCTCCAGTCGTACTTTTCATCGGCCAGGTCGTGTATGAAGTTATTGAAGTGGTCCTAGTTCCACTGCAGGGTTGTGGGATATGACGAACGCGTCTATGTGAGCGCAGACGTAATACCCACATGTAACACTATTTTCTGGCTGTTGCCTGCAAGGGAAGTTGAATTTGTGGATCAGCTTCTTGCTCTTGCTCTTGCTCTCTGCTCCTCCCCCCCGCAAGTTGTATTCCCAAAAGGCGGCTTTCAGAACTTCCTTAATTGCTGAGAAGTCCCGCTTGGCACTTCTTTGGGAATCAAAATAGTATATCATTCTGGAAGGCTTGTGGATGACGATGAGGATCCAGTGGTCGCTGCGTAAAAGGTAACAAAGGAATATAAACAGACGGGGATACGTGATTAAGAAAAGCAAACTAGGAACGCTAGTAAGTAACTTATGGGGGGTTGTATGGCATGAGCAAGTAGTCCTTATCCTTATGGTATATCAATGACTCGGTGATAAAATTTATTAGGACCTGCTTCGCTTCTCGTATATAGTACTCGTTCATGATCGATTATTCCAAAAGCGCAGCTGGGCAGACACCTAGCCTCTTGGGCTTGGTAAAGCGCCCATAGCCTGACGAGCATGGTGTCGAGCCGGAAGAGGTTGAACAAATTAAATATATCTTCAAATTGATGTCGAAGGTGTCATGCTGTCTGTCCAGGAAGAAACCGAAATCTTTAGGCACCTCGACCTTAAAGTGTTGCACATAATCATCCCGATTTCGTGCCCTCATCATGATCGTGTCATGGAGCAGTTTCATCTGCGTGGGCAACCTCTGCACCTCATCATCTGGGAGCAAGGGCTCACCTGCCTCGTACACTAATCGTCGAGGCTTGTTGATGGTTTCGGCAGATGTCTGGAAGGATAAGGCCTTTTTATTCTTATCCTTGCTTGCCTCCTTCGCAGCGGTGCCGCCCCACCTGTGTGGTCTTTTTCTTTTCCTCTCCGGCTCCGAAGAGGAGGCCCTCTTGCCTCCCGTCAACGCTTCCCCCACTGCGGCATTGAGCGTGCTTGGAGATAAGACCTTCTTTTCCGCTGCGCTCGGGTCATGGCGATGCTTGGAGCACTTTTCACGGGGCGGCGAGTCCTTCTTGGGTTGCTCCTCCTCCTAGGACGGAAGGATCGTCGTGTGCTGCTGCCCGGCAAGATCGTCGTCCCGATCATCGAACGAAACCGGCGTACTGCACACGCCGAGCGGAGACGGGCCGCTCCGGCTGATGGAGAGGGGATAGTTGACGTACTAGGAGAGGACACCCCGTGGATAGTTATCTGGCTCTTCGGCCACAGGATGTAGCACCCCTTGCAGTCTCCTAGCTTCGTGACATCCTCTTCAGGGGCGACAGGGACTGCGACGTCACTGAACTCGGCGACGACGCGGTCCACCTGCACCCTCGCCATGTGGGAAGGTATTGCAACGTTGTGGCATGTCGCGCCCTCCACCGTTGGGAAGACTAGGCCGTGTGCAACCGTCTTCTTCACGCCAGGCAAAGGGATTGTGAGGTGGAATTTCGTGGGGCCCTGCATAATAAACAATGTTGTTGAACGACTTCGCAGCCTTCTCTAGACTTGCAGGAACACCTGTCACACCGACTTGAGTGACGACGAATGTCTCGTTCGTCAGCTGGTTCCCTCCTCTAGGGTTGTACCGTCTCTTCGGCTTCTCTGCTGCTGACGACGGCTCCGGCGCCTCCTGTTCCTCTGACCCTGACTCGCTTGATCGAGAAGAGTCTGACGAGCCAGACGCACTCTCTTCATCTCGCGCCATGGCTATTTCAGGTGCCGAAGGTACATTCCCCGCCTCGACGGCAGGTTCACTGGCCGGCTCAGGGGCTGTTTGATCGGTAGGAGCGGGGCGTCAATAGGGGCCGCCACGTCTAGGGGCGCCGCGCTGTCATCATCTACGCGGGCTACTTCCCGGGTTGGCGACGAGTCCATTTTCTGATATATTAAGAAACTGAAACAAGGGCCCACCTATCAGCAAAGGACAGTTCCAAGCATTCTAGCCTAAGAACTATTTGATTGTTTGCATGCAAATAAACACTAAGCAGAAAACAGGCTTAATGCCAGATACTCAAATACTAACCAATCCATCAACAGACCCAGACACATTTGTCAGATTAAAAGCACACCGCATAACACCCCAAGTAAATTTTGCTACAATGCAATGGAAAAACGGTTGACATATAGTCTCGGAACAACTATAAAACATACATTTAGTTCAATAACCATTATATCTATCTTCATCGTCTAACAAAGACACCTACTGAAATTTCAGCATAAGATACATAGATTTAACCGTAAAGACCCCGCTTTTGTTCAATAACCATTATATCTATCTTCATCGTCTAACAAAGACACCCCTGCATAAATCCTCTGCAATTCTTGCCATTGACTAGCTGTCTCTCCCCATAACACCCTTCGAAAGCGAACAGACCCCCACCCCTCTTCTATAACTTTAGCTAATGTAATATTAGCACTAAACGTTAAATTGTATAGTCTAGCAAACCTAATACACAGAGCTGAATCTCCTATATAATGTTTTCTAACCCCCTAATTTTCCTGCCATAACAATCTTTTGCGAAAGAAATCAATTATCTTACAAGGACCATTAGGGATTTCATACATAGAAAACATGTAGTAAGGCACATTACTCAGTAGCTTTTCAATCACTATTTCTAAGTCCATTAGGTACACGTAGGTATTTAAAAGGAACACTACCCTCCATATAAGTGAAAATAAAAGCATAATCGTTACTCCTCTCCTTAGACTCCCCAAAACAGTATATCTCACTCTTATACAAATTAATTTTCAATCCAGAAAAATGTTCAAATATGCATAGAATAAACTTCAGATTCCTAGCATCTTCTAGGTCATCCTCAAACAGAAAAACAGTGTCATCTGCATATTGTAGCATAGATAAGCCCCCTGGTATATATTAGGACATTATCCCTTTAATCTGCCCCTGTTCTTGAGCCCTTTGTATTCGAATAGTAAGGACATCTACAACTATATTGAATAAAAGAGAAGATATAACATATGCCCTAGAACCTATACCAGAAATGGTTTACAAATCCAAACAGCAGTATGAGAAAAAAAGAAGGGGAGGGAAGAAGGAAGACAGGAGGAAAGAGGACGGGGAACCGGGGGCGGCACCGACCGGGGTCCTCGGGTACGCGGCACCGACCGCGGGAACGGGGTGGCGGCGGGGCTCGGGGCGGCGGCGGGGCTAGGGCGCGGGCGGCACCGACGGGGGCTCGGGGCGGCGGCGCCGACGGGAGCTCGGGGCGGGGCTAGGGCTCGGGCGGCGGCAGGGCGCGGGGCGGCGGCACCGACGGGGGCTCGGGGCGGCGGCGCCGACGGGAGCTCGGGGCGGCGGCGCGGCAGCCTGGCGACGGGGGTATGGCGCGGGCGCTCGCGGCTGGTTCTGAACTTAGAACGCGTGAGACGAATGCGCCAAAAATTTGGCCAAGTCCCATTTAAGTAGGGCGGCAGAATCACTAACGGGCTTACCACGTTGCCCGTCAGTGGAAGTTAACGCATACTTCCACTGACGGGCACTAAAAAGTTGCCCGTCAGTGATTTAAAACTAGGGTTTGTGCCGCATGCTCCACTGACGGGTAGGCATTAATTTGCCCGTCAGTGAAAGTTATTTCAGATTTGTTTGTAGTTTCAACATTTTTCTCTTGTTGACCTACTTTTCTATACTCCTAAACCCATGTATATTGAAAAATCTCCTGCATGCTTTATGTTACGCACTACATATTTTCACTTGTATTCTGAATTTCATATATTTAATCTTCGACTGAATTAAAATGGCTGAATGCTTGCGACAAGCAACTCAATCGTACCTTTGAACTGATGATTACTAGTGAAAAGAAAATACACAAAACTCTGAACATACACAAAACTCTGAACATGCAACACGTGCCTAGTTATTTCACAAAATTCCGAACATATATAACGTATTAACCATTCAATTCACTAAAATGATATTATTACATATTGTGGTTCGTTCTGAATTGATCGAAAACCTAGATTTCATCATCTTCGACACGCTTCTCAATAGTATTTCTGATCTTCTTGGTGGTATACGTCAGGCCTTCATCGTGGCTGCGTCTTATGTATGGGCACGCATCCTGAGAACTTTTGTGCCTCTTGCTCGTTCGATCATCAACATCTTCTTCTTCTGTGTCCGGATCGTCGAACTGGTCGTAGTCCTCTTCGTCAACTACACCATCGACTCCGACAATACTCCTTTTCCCTTTCCTCACGACAACGCGCTTCTTATTCTTTGGATCTGTTATGTAGAACACTTGGGCGAGCTATTTGGCTAATACCCATGGCTCATCTTGGGGACTGATTGATTTGACTTGTTGTGACTTCATAGGGATCGGTGGAGGTATCACCATGGTACTGGTGTTCATATCTTCGATTCTGACGTCTTTCGCCCATCTGACACGAAACATGGGGATCTTGGTCACGGTGTAGTCAAGTTCCCAGATCTCTTCGATCACGCCGTAGTACCTACACTTCTTGCCATGATGACCAGTTCTAGACTCCTGCGTTACACCGCAGTTCTGATACGTACTGCGCCGTCTTGAGCCTCGGTATAGAATGTGTATCTGTTGATATCATACGATTGCCACGTCACGACTTTGCTATCGGGTTCTTGTGACACATTCGGACGGTTTCTTCTTCTCTATTTGTCGGCTCCCTTTCGTACCAGTAGTCCTTTAGCCACCTCGAGAACTTTGCGTTTATGTTTCTTTCATGAGCGCAACTGTGCCCTTTTTCGGATTCGCTTCGTGCAACTGTTTCATGTGGATCTGAATATAGGGCCGTACCACAGCCAAGTGTTGCAGCACTATGAAATGTGCTCTGTTGTAGTCATCTGATCTTTCCGATCGATACACATGTAAATTTTATGCCCGATCGCACCTTTACCGTCGAGCCTGCCTGTGTGACGCGAAACTGGAACACCTATAGGTTTTTGATCACACATGTAATCTGTGCAGAACTCGACGCCCTCTTCGGTAACATAGCCTTGGATGATGCTACCTTCCGGATGCGCTCTGTTACGAACGTAGCGCTTGATAAAAAAAACCCCATTGTACCTTTCAAACAAGTACATGTTGTGCAAAAACATGGGACCAAGGTCCAGTATCTCCGGGACGATATGGATCATGAGATGTACCATGACATCGAAGAATGCTGGAGGGAAATACATCTCAAGTTCGCATAGTATGACATGATCTCGGCCTTCAGTTTCAGGCAGCGTTGCACCGTGATTGACTTCTGACAGATAGTGTTGAAGAAGTTACAAAGATCCGTGATCGTCTTGCGGACACCTGGCTCCATGATACCTCTAATTGCGACAGGCAGTATCTGTGTGATCATCACGTGGCAGTCATGAGACTTCATGCCAATCAGTCGATGAGTCTTCATGTCAACAACTTTTCGGATGTTTGCGGAGTAACCCGAAGGAACTTTGACACCATAGAGGCATTCGCAGAGGCTATGGAGCTCGTCTTTACTCAGAGTGTAGCAGGCAGTAGGACAGCTGGTCTTGACTCTAATACCATTCTTCCCCGTCTTGGTCGTTTCTCTGGTTTCCCACAGCTCAGGTCTTATATTCATGTGTTGCATGTCTGCTCGTGCCTTCGGCCCATCTTTTGTCTTGTCCAGAATATTGAGCAAGAGACCAAGTAAGCTGTCGCAGACATTTTTCTTGATATGCATTACATCAATGCTGTGACGTGTGTCAAGGTGAGGCCAGTAAGGCAATTCCCAGAAAACAGATTTCCTTTTCCAGACGCACTTTACCAGCGGTTGTTTCTTTCATTTTCCTGGCTCAACTTCATCCATTTCATTCAAGCGATCATAGATTTCTTGTCTGGTCTTCTCGCGAGGCTTTGGACGGATTTCTTTTGTTCCGTCGAACCTTTCTGTGTCCTCTCTCCATGGGTTGTTCATGGTCAGCCACCTTCGGTGTCCCATGAACATAATTTTTCTAGAGCCCTCTAAGAAACACTCGTCGTTTCTTCCATGCACCTAACACATGCTTCGTATCCTTTGGTGCACTGACATGCGTTGTTCCCGTACGCGGGATAATCTTGCACCATTGTGAACAATAGGCCTTTCAGAGTGAAGAACTCTTCTCTGTCCGCGTCCTAGACCTGAGCCCCTTCTTCCCACAGCGTAGCTAGTTCGTCCTTCAGTAGCTGTAGATACACGTTAAGATCCATTCCAGGTTGTTTTGGCCCTTGAATGAGAATAGACATGTGCATGTACTTCCGCTTCATGCACAACCATGGAGGGAGGTTATAGATCCAAAGAACAACGGGCCATGTGCTGTGTCTGCTGCTCATGTTGCCGAATGGATTTATTCCGTCCGTACTCATACCGAACCTGATATTCCTCGGATCACTACCGAAATCTGGGTATTCGGCGTCGATTGCCCTCCACTGACAAGCATCGGCTGGGTGTCTCAACACCCCGTCCTTTCTTCTCCCCTCTTCGTGCCAACGCAGCAGCTTTGCCTCCTTCTTGTTACCGAATAAACGCTTCAGACGGGGGAGGACTGGAAGGTACCACATAACCTTTGCAGGGGCACCACTCGTCACTTCTTCCTCGTCATCGTCTTGGTTTCTGCCGCGCTTATACCGAGATGTGTTGCACACCGGACATTTGTGCAGCTCTCTATACTCCCTGCGATAAATAATGCAGTCGTTTCGACAAGTGTGGAGTCTCTCTACATCCAATCCAAGTGGGCAGACCACCTTCTTGGCTTCCTCGGTGCTCGTAGGCAACACGTTCTCCTTTGAAAAAACCGTCGCGAGGTAAGCCAGCGTCTCATCGAAGCTTGCGTCCGGACAGTTGTGGGCTGCCTTGATCCTTAGAAGTTCTAGCGTGACTGACAGACGCGTGTGCTCAGGATCGCAGGTGGGATACAACGGTTTTGTCGAGTCTTCCATCAGTTTCGCAAACTTTGCGACCTCTCTTTCATCCTCGGGGTCTTCGATCACCTGGTCCGCCATGTGACTGTCCCTCAACATTTCAGCCAAATTGTTCCCCGCCTCCCCCGTCAAGTCATCCCTACATTCCGAAATATGGTCTTCATCTTCTTCTGCGTCTTCATGTATGGCCTCCATTCACGAGTAGCTAAAATTTCTGTCTCCTCCTCACCGTGACTTGTCCAACGTGTATAACCTTCCATGAAACCTTTAGTCAACAGTGTAGCTGCAGCATGCCTCTCTCCCTGAACATTATCATGTTCTTGCATACAGAACACGGACACACATCTTGTTCGCACCCTTTTTCTCCCTATCTTCCTCGGCCACATCTAGAAACCCATTCAGAGTATTGATGAAACTCTGTGTTGCCCTTTCGCCGTACATCCAACTTCGATCCATCGATCCCTACAACAACAAACTGATTGATTATAGTCCAAATTAACAGAACAAACACAAAATTTATTCTTTTCTTTCATGTACTACATCGTACCAAAGAGAGCTCACTAGCTAGGACCGTCAAGGAGTGGACCCAAGAGAGAGGAGGGGAGGGGAGAGGAGGGGAGGAGGGAAAATGGGTGGAGAGGAGTAGGGGTTAAAAGAAATCTAGATATAGATTGAGGAGGGAGGGAGGGAGGAGGGGAGGGGGAGAGAGAGAGGGAAAAAGGGGTGCAAATTAAGGAGGAGGGACAAGAGATTGATCTAGATCTAGAGGAGGAGGGAGAGAGGAGGGGGAGGAGGCCAAAGGGGGAGAAGAGGGAGGAGGCTAAGGAAAAATTGGGAAAAAATGGGGAGGAAAGAGGCAGCAAATGGCCGGAGCTTGCAGCTGGTCGTTTGAGGCGCGCGAGCTCAACAGTCAGCTGCAGGCGCCGCCAAGCACAATTTATAGTCGCGGACACTTTCACTGACGGGCACTACATAATCAACCCGTCAGTGATAAGCATGCCACGGAGGCATTCCTGGGAGCACACTTTCACTGACGGGCACTACGGCACCCATCAGTGGCAAGCCAACAATCACTGACGGGCACGTTTAACTTGCCCGTCAGTGTAGGTATGTGTCAGTGGAGAAGCCAGAGTGGACCTTCGTTCCGACTTCTACTGACGGGCACTACATGACCCATCAGTGAAATGGCAACCATCACTGACGGGCTCTTATAATGCGCCCGTCAGTGAAGCTTTGTGTCAGTGGAGAGGCCAGGTTGGCATTCCGTTCCCACTTCTACTGACGGGTTTTTTTGTGCCCGTCAGTAGAAGTTGGCCGTCTCCTCCAGTGCGTGACCATCGCTGACGGGCGCGTGTTCGCCCGTCAGAGATTCATCTAATCAGCGACGGGCCTCGGAGTGCCCCTCAGTGATAGTCTTGTAGCAGAGATCATTTCTGAGGTAGTGCATGCTGCCGCAATGGAGTAACAGCAGGTCGCTAAGATGTGACTTTCAGCAGATTCCCACGGACGGTGCCAACTGTCGACGAAGTCACCCTCGGACAGTAAACTTGTGGCACCCCAGATTAGCAAACAAAGGTGCTAAGGGGACAATCTGCTAAGCGGTCCTTGCGATTGCTATTGCTCAATGAGAGGGGTCTCCCCGCCCTTTTATAGGTGGAGATGACTTACAAGTGTTTATACATTCCTACCCTAGGCAGTTTATGGTTTTGCCCATTGTCTTATTACAACGTCTGCGGTAGCAGAAAATAGCAGAAATCGTGCCGCGGCAAGAAAGTGGCATGTAGAACCTAGGGGGAGTTGTACTGCTTCTCTAGGTTTCAGATGATGAATACTCTGCCACAGAGTTTGTTATTGGAGTTGAATTTTAGGTTGCAAGAACTCAATGTTTACTTGTTGAAATTTGTATATCGGATGTTCCGGTATTCTAATTGGAACTTCCGATGTGTTTCGGAAGATCTGATGTCGACTGAGTTTTTGGTCACTGGAAAAACCGGAGGTTTTGGTTGCAGAAACGAATGTTCTGATTTGAGAAGTCTTTGACCACATGTTTTTTTGAAGATTTAGAGTTTTTTCAATTTGTCTCGGAAAAATTGATAGTCATTTTTCTTGACTAACTTGGGGGTCAAGTGGAAAACTTGTGCTCGCAACTGGTTTGCTTGTCTACTAGTGTGCAGTCTTTAGATGATTGCTTAGCGGAAGAGGTAGAGATGGAGACAAGACGTGATGACCAAGTTGGTGTGAGGCACTTTGGTAAAAGTGCGGAAACCAACGAAGCAAATCAAAGAAATTGCGGCGGGGGCCAATGACACGGTTTAGGATTAGGCTTGCGGTGGTAGGAATGTTTGAGGGTGGATAGGTTGCTTAGATGCTTTGGGATGCGTGCTAAATGTCCTATGCCCTTAAGTGGGCTTTAAGGCCCAAGTGGAGAGGGGTATGCCCCTTCCACTATAAATAGAAGATGGTGGGTTGTTTAAATCCTAACTCTTTTTAATAATCCTTTGTGAGAGTTGCTCAAGAGAGCTTTGGCCTAATCATGAGAGGCTTGTAAGCCCAAGAAAACCTAATAAAAAATGTGTCGATGATTGGTAAACTGCTAATCTTATAGTAATTATGAAACACAGAGAATTGTTGAAGGGTAGGGACCCTGGGACTATTGTCTAGCAGTATCAGGGAACACGGACCAAGATTTTTATACAGGTTCGGGCCTCCCGTAGGATAATAACCCTATGTCCTGTTGGTATGTATTGAATCAGGAGTAGCTTACAAGAGGGTGTTAGTGGCTGTCCTAGATGGGATCTAACCCTAGTCGGGACCTTCTCTGAGTAGATCTGGATGGCTTGTGGAGTCTTCTTGAGGAGGCTGGATGAAAGACTAAGGCTCCGGTGTGGCTTAGGCTCGATCTCTGAAGGCCTCTTGCTTCTGTATTTCTTGTTCGCTCTGATTGGATCTGATCTTCCCTTGGGTGTCCTCGGGTCTTTATATAGGGGGTGACCCGAGTCGTAGAGGTCATGGACTTATCTTTTTCTGAGATTCTGCCTTCCTTAAACATGGGGATTGACTTCCTAGTTTAAGGGGTGTTGGTCCTTGTTACGTGAGGACCTTTTATCTTCTAGATTCCTGGGTTGCTACGTCAGCTGTCCCGAATATCCAAGTATTTGTATATAGATACTACCCACTAAATGGTATTAACATATTACTCATCATCAAGCCCCCCATCAGTACATGAAATAAGGCTAGGATGGATTAACCAAGAACATACCTAGTTGGGAAGCACATCCGATTAGAAATATCCCTGGGTTGTCGGCGCTTTCTTCTGAGCAAGCCCCCGAGTCATCCTTCTTCAGAGAAGGAACATACGAGCACCCCACCGAGCAGTTAGGGCAAGCCCGTGATTTCTGCAGTTAAGCTTACCTAGATTCGGCAGGAGTTCAAAGAGTTGAACCATCCCGGAGGAAATTTCACGTGGTGCTGAACATATTCTTTCCCTCCTTCTTCCGTCTATATCTCCCTGACATAGGGGGTCCGACGACACGTTTTCGCACGTCATCTACCTATTGCCCCTGTTCTCCCGCATAAACAAGTGATCGTGTGCAAAAAGTTACTGCACACATTTATTGCGATGGAATGTGGAACAACAGGTGCGGCCGAGGCAACCGTTGGATCCCTGATTTCACTCGTGGTTTCTATAAGATTGACTATGGGGTCCAGATTTTTTCACCGTTCCTACTCCTGGCTTTTCACCTTCCATCTCCTTCCTCCAGCTCACCAAGAAGTGCGTCATCCTCTTCCTCTCGCCTACTGCTTTTCCATTAATGGGAAAGAAAAAACTTATAATGAAGAAGACATCCAATATCCAGAGATCTTCTGATGACTCGCCAGTGATGTCGGAGGATTCAGGCCCAACCAAAGCGACTATGATTTCAGAGTTCAAGCCCTTCGACATGAACGTTGCTACCATCAAGACTCTCGAGAACGAGGAGTACATCCTTCCAAGGGTGCTTGTCCCTTGCCGGTCGGCGTAGAACGAGACAGTCCCATGCCCTGACACCGCCTGGACAGTCATCATCGCCAAATTCTTCAAATGCGGGTTCCAATTCCCGTTGTCCTCCTTCTTCCTTCTCATTCTTAAGTTCTATGGGATGGAGCTCATCCACCTCAATCCCAACTCGATCCTGATGCTGTGTGTCTTCGCACACTTGTGCGAGGCGTACCTCGGCATGCGACTGAGTTTGGACTTTTGGCAGCTCTTCTACAACCTCTGGTAGAACAAGGGGGTTGTTAGGGCTGCCGGGTTCTGTCTGCGAGAAGGAATAACGGAGAAGTATATTCATTCTCCCTGAAAATCTTCGTAGTCGGGATGACACACAAGATGGTTCTACTGCTAGCCTCCTCCGTCATCCAGGATTGACTACCGTGGCTTAGTGCCGTACCAGACTAACGCTTGGATAGAGATGCCACTACAAACTGGCCGGCTCAAAGCGCATGTCGCTGAGATCGCTGATCTCGCCAAGAGGGGCCTTTCCACCTGGGATGTCGCTAGTGACTTCCTTAGGCGACGGACCAGTCCCCTCAGATCGAGGATCTTGGGTGGTCCCGGACGGGATGGACCAAACAAGGGATTTTGAAACAGGTAAGTGTTCCTGTCCTACCTTCTCTGAATCATCGAATAGGCATAACATTCCTCCACCTACTCGGTTAACCCTTGCCTACAAATCTTCCCCCCTATGAGCTCTAGACAAGAACGAAGTACCTGTTCGAGGTTACCCCCCTGGTAGAAGGACCACGATCCCTTGTCCCCTTCTGGAACTTAGTCCCGAAGAAAGAGAGGAGATCTTATCAGTGGGTCATCTGTCCATCCTTGTCAGGTTATCTCCTCCGAGTACCTCTAGCTGGCTTCTTAGCTGAGCTTCAGGTTTAACTCGTCTTCGCAGCAGGTTGGCCGCGGTGTGCCCGACCCAAAGGTTGAGCAAGCCGAGGCCTAGGTCGAAGATGATGACCTAGTGGAAATTCTAGCCCCACCTGCTCCAGCCCCCGAATCTAGGACGAGAAGTGCATCCAAGAAGGGTTAGTCAAAGGAGACTCCCGGCGAAGTCCTCTATGTGGGCTTCTTCTTCGCCTCTAGGGGATTCTCCCCAGGTACCTTCCCATTTCTACTTTGTTTTTGTTCCTTTAGCATTGGGATGACAGTAGCTCTCATCATGGTACCGGGGGCAGGTAGCTCTCGGCAGACTGAGCCAACCCCGCACCTTGCGGGGGAAAACACTGAGATGACGTTGCGAGGTGCCAAGAGCCCTCAGATTGTGGAGGGATCGAGAGCAGCAACTCCGGTGAAGAGTGGTTTGGCCCTTGTCAGAGTCAAAGTGCCCCTCAAGTTGAAACGCCCACGGTAAGCATGATGCGGGCATCCAGAGCTCTTCTTCATCTTCACCTGCCGGTCATGAATATGCCAATGAGGAGATACACATAGAGCTGCCACAAGGTCCAATAACTATCGCTAAAGCAAAGGAACTTAATAAACATGTGAATTCACTCCTTAATGCGCATACTAATATTATAGATGAGAGTTTTATACTACCTAAATCCAATTTCTTAATGATACTCAGGTATTCAGCTCAAGAGTTAGAAGGAGACGTTGATGCTGTTCACAAGTATTTGCTGATTCAAGAACGTGTGGAGTTCCAACGGGAGCTGAGGGAGGACAATGCACCATTTGAGGTGAAAGGACAACAAGAGATCAAGTCTACTTTCCAACAAATCAAATGATGCATGATTGGAGCTCTCTAGAGAAAGTTATGACCTTAGAAGCGAAGGCTGCACAAGCAGATTCGGACAACGAGCGCAAATTGATATACTTGAGGAGTCCAAGACTTCTGTGTCAAGTATTGGTGGGATCCAACTCCCTCATGATTACCCAAAGATCCCAAATAACTTCCTTAGATGATTACACTTGGATTTGCGGCAAAAAAGGGAACGAAACAGAAGATGGAAAGGATTGGCTCAGTTCGAATTCATTACGGACTGCCAGGAGGCCCAAATTTAAAACAAGCATGGTTTCCTCATACGAACTTCAAATTAGGCAAATAAGTACTTGTTGGAAAGCTAATTCCAACTAATTTCCAATGAGTATACGCCCATCTACAGATTCCTTATGGTCTTTCCGTAATAATCACAACAAGTCGGCGGTTGTATCTATTCCTTTCCAAATAGAGTCCTGTAGCTTAGGGACGTTAGAGTTAGGTTGGAATTCGACCATAATACTAGGATGAATGTCCTAGAGCCTATATATACTTCTGTACTCCTGGCTTTTAGCCTCAGACCACTTTATGCATAAGAATTGAAACATAGCTATTGCTTGCTCTTTTGTAGCAGCGTTCATGCGAGGATAGCTGAGAGAGGATTAGGTGATCACGTTTGTTCTGCAATCCAAGTTCAAGCCGTCGTTCCGTTGGGAATTGGGGACTTGGCGATTGTTGCTCGTGGTCTCGCGACGATCATCTACCGGTGTGTTTGGGAAAAGCTAGTGAGATTGTCAATTCATGCCATCTATCCATAGTTCCTCGTTGAGAAGATCGGGCCACCCCGTATCAAAGCACGTCCTCCGGAGTCTTTTTCTCCGAGTATTATAGGCTACGTCTTGATTCTCCGAGTATCAAAGCACGGGTGAATGAAGGTGAGAGAAAGAGAGGGTAAGGGAGAGAGAGGCCGAGCGGGCTTAAAGGCCCAGTAGTGGAACCGAGTGGACCAGCTTATTTTAAATAAAGTTCTACTTAAGAAAATAAAAATAAAAATAGGAAAACTAATTAATCTAATCCTTTAAAAAATAAGTTAACTATAAAGATATGAATCTGTTAAAAGGCAAGAAAAGTCAAAAAAAGAACTTGAGATTTATCGCTTAAAGTTAACTATTTCTTCTTTTTCATTGAGAAGAAGAATGAAAGAAAGTAAATATTCAAACCATATGTTTAATTGAAATTTTCTAAAATCAGTAACTTAAGTAAATTCTAAAATGAGATTAGCGGTAGTTCCAATCTCTAGTAGGAATTAAATCAATTAATGTTCCGTTTGATCGTAGTCACAATCATTAAAGGGTATCAAGTTCAACTAATAATTAAGATCTATACATATATAATGCATCGAGAAGTGGATTACGTTAATTATTGCATTTCAGAATACGATCCTCATGCATGCATTGTCATGTCATTGTATTCATGCTCACAATTTTCTGGATAAGTCCTTATCTGACTTTATTGCTTTTTATCAGAAACCGAAGTTCAGCAAGTCAACCAGTCGAGCTCCACTACTTATCTGTCACCAGGCAAGTCCAGTTTCTTGTTCATGTCCGTTGAGAACGTTTTCTAAAATTTTCCTCTTGTCTATAACATGCACAAAATAAAAATCTATTTTCTAAAGATGAATCAACTGTTGTTTTATTTTGATCGCCGGTGTTTGGGCGATAGCATGGTGGACGGTGAAATCTTGGAAAGGTGCCAGAGGCACATTGGGAAGGTGGATTTCATCACGCAGGAATGTTTCTTATAAGGTTAATGCAACCAATGATCGATTGTGTTCAAGGGCCGTAGTGATCGCGCATACCACATACCTATATGGGCGGGGCTGAGCCAAAGTACCTTTGCGCTAGGTTCATACTCCCCTGGGAATACAAGACCTCGGTAGTGGGATCGGCTACCGGGAAGGTAGTACTAGCCATAGGGCTGCCCGCAATTATTGATGTGGTATTAGCCGTAGGGCTGCCCACAATTGTTGATGTGGTATTAGCCGTAGGGCTGCCCACACTTTATCAAAGTGATATTAGCCGCCGGGCTGCTCACTTCTTGTTAATGTGACATTAGCCACCGGGCTGCTCACATTATGATTGGGGGCTGGTAGTCCGGTACGGACTACGACGCGAAGTATGACCGAGCGGGCGGCGAAAAGGCTTTGTGATCGGGGGAATGTGAATGAGCCTTGCAAACTCAGACACATGACCAAGTTCGTTTGTGGGTACAGTTGCGCACCTCTGCAGAGTGTATAGAATTGTGGCTGAGTCACTCCATGCTCCTGGTTGGAACTGCGAACCCGGCAAGAAAGGGATTCATCGGGAATCCTAGCAGCTTGTGAAACAGGAGATCATTAGTCTCTTAAAATAAAACTTGACTCTCTTATCTTACAAAATTGCATTGCTTTGGAGAGCATTGCTGTTCTCAGTAGCTAGTGCATCAAACACCTCTTTGCTATTCCTAGGCTTGTTGAGTACCTTCTGTACTCATCCCTCTATCTTAATTCCTTTGATTAGACTGTGAGCCGACGGCAGAGCAGGAGATCATCTACGTCGAGGTCGACGAAGAAGGAGCCGAAGATCCAACACCAACAAAAGAAGAAGAAGGCGTGGACTACTACTACGACTACCACGACGACAACGCAACCGAGTAGAAGTAATAGGTCGAGGAGATGAGAGTTGTAGAAAGTCTTTTGCTGTAACCAGTTGAAAACGGTTTTAAATTTCCCGTACTTTTGGGAAACAGTTGTAATACTTTATGTTGTACTTTCAGTTTGTACTTTAAGTTTGTAATATATGGACCACTGCAATGCTTCTGTTGTGCTACTCTTTGAGATATGTTACCGGCGAGAAGGCACTTCGTCTATGACATGTCAAAGACTAGCATATTATCCGTATGGGTAATATGTGGGTCGCCGCAGGTGGTATCAGAGCAATTGTTGAGACCTCTAGGCATAAAAGTCTAGTTAGGAGACCTGTGAACCCTAGGAATGAAGTTGGAACCTCTATAAGGATTATTCGCATCTATAGTTTTTTTAATAAATGATAAATGTATTATTTTCAACCACTTTTCTATGACTATCTATTGAATTACCTAAAGTTATGGGTTAAATTCAATTTCTTCAAGAAGAAGATAGTAATCTATTACGTTATCACTTACCTCATGAGCTTATAAGAAACTCCAAAATTAAGAACATAAGGGTTGACGGTAAGAAATAGATTCTAAGGTTAGAACCCTAAGTGTCAGAGATTAAATATTTGTTTTTGCTTTTGTTTTGGACACTGTAGATAAAGAGCACATAGGTTTATCACGATTTAAGAAATTGTGTGTCTTATTTGGAGTTATGGATTTTTTTTGGATCCTTGCATGAGTGCTTAGTGGTGTTATGAAGTGAAAAGCTTAATATATGTCGTTGAAGATTATATAATTGAGCTTTGCTTCATATCACAATATAGATGAATGGCGAGTCCAAGTGAGGAAACCCTTACGTTGATGGATGAGCAAGCTCAGAAGGAAATGGAAGAGAAAGCCAGAATGGAAGCTGAGCAGAAGGCGAAAGCCGATGCGGCAAGTGGAAGCGGAGGCAGCGGTATACCTCCACCACCACCGAGGTTCAGCACCAAAGAAGCTTTCATGCAATACATGCGCCAGATGGAAGAAGACCGGAAGGCTAGAGAAGAAGAAAGGCGAGAAAGGTGTGAAGCTCAAGAAAATCAGAACAAGTTCTTCGCCGAGATGTTGAACAGGTTGGAAGGAAGAGCCCACGATACTCAAGCACCAGCTAGAGGAGGTGTGAGTCTGGGGAATTTTTAGCAGACTAGGCCGATGATCTTTGCAACATCAGCTAAGCCAATGGATGCTGAAGATTGGCTGTTAGACACTAAACGGAAGCTGGAAACTGTTGGATGCAATGACGAAGAGAAGGTTCATTATGCCACACACCAACTTACTGGACCTGCAGCAGCCTGGTGGATCAATCTCAAGACAGTTCAACCAGCCAGAAGAGTAATCACTTGGGATGTTTTCAAAGCAAAGTTTCGTGAAGCACATGTGCCATCCAGCATAGTGGTGCTGAAAAGGAAGGAATTCATGAGTCTGGAGCAAGGTAAGATGCCAGTTACCAAGTATGTTCATGAATTCAACCGACTATCACGCTATGCACCGGAGGATGTGAATACGGAGACCAAGAGACAACAGAAGTTCATGGAAGGACTTCATCCGTTCCTGTTAATGCTGTTAAGGCTTGTCCGTGCAACAGAGTTTCAAGATCTTGTTGATCGAGCCATCACATTAGAGAACGACTACCACAAAGTACAGGAGAACAGAAAGAGGAAGTTCGAGCCAAAGCGACAGCAGTATCAGCAGAATAAGCCGAGAAGAGTGGTCTATGTTCAAAGGAGTCAGGCTAGCAGAACATGTCCCGGAGCAGCAAATCAAGCACTGACAACCTCTGTTACATGTTATGAATGTGGTGGGAATCATTATGCCAACCACTGTTCGAAGAGGGAGAAATGCTTTAGGTGTGGTCAACCTGGACACAAAATAAAGGATTGCCCAAATCCACAAGCGCAACAGTCATGACCGCAAGCATCGAGACCAGTAGCACCAGCCCCAGGAGCAGCAACTCGAGGAGGAAAGAGTACCCAAGACCGCGGCATAGGCAAAGTGCATGGAAGGGTGAATCATGTGACCACCGAAGAAGTTGGAGCCGCCAGTGATGTGGTGATCGGTACGCTACCTATCTCATCTCGTATCAGTATCGTTCTGTTTGATTCTGGAGCAACGCATTCTTTCATCTCTGAGGAATTCATGAAAGGGATACCATGGGAAGCTAGTCCTTTAGAGAAACATCTACGGGTGCAGTAACCTGAAGGACCCATGAGGGTTGATAAGAAGATAGAATGGCTAGTCATAGAGATTAGTGGCTATGCATTCTTTGCTCATCTTTTGATTATACCTCTCCAAGGCCTAGATGTTATATTAGGTATGGATTGATTAGCACGTCATAAAGCTCAGATTTACTGTGCTAGCAAGACTATAGCTCTTGACCACTGGGTAGGCAGAAGAGGTGTGTTCCAAGGTCAGAGGAACCAAGGAACAAACTCAGGATTTTGGTTAAACTCTTTGGAAGAGAAGAGTATTGGGCAAATACCCGTGATTAGATAATTTCCTGATGTATTTCCTGATGAGTTGCCGGGTATGCCACCAGATAGAGAGGTGGAGTTTACCATTGACCTAGTACCGGGCACGTCACCAATAGGTCAAAGGCCATACAGAATGGGACCCGTCGAGCTAGTAGAGTTGAAGAAGCAATTGGACGAGTTGACGGAGAAAGGATTCATCAGAGAAAGTACATCACCTTGGGGAGCACCAGTTCTTTTTGTTGATAAGAAGGATGGTAGCATCCGGATGTGTGTAGATTATAGAAATCTGAATAATGTCACCATCAAGAAAAAGTATCCATTACCAAGGATTGATGACTTGTTCGACCAAGTGAGAGGTGCTGGAGTTTTCTCCAAAATAGATCTGCGGTCAGGTTATCATCAGATCAAGATTAAGCCGGAAGATATTCTGAAGACAGGATTTGTTTCTCGATATGGACACCACGAATACCTTGTGGTACCATTCGGATTGACAAATGCACTAGTAGTATTTATGAATCTGATGAACAAGATATTCATGAGGTATCTCAATAAATTCGTGATCGTGTTTATCGATGATATTCTCATCTACTCTCAGAATGAAAAGGATCATGAAGAACATCTTTGGATAGTTCTGCAGACTTTGAGAGAGCATCAGTTGTATGCTAAGTTCAGTAAGTGTGAATTTTTGGCTAGATCAAGTCTCTTTTCTAGGCCATGTCATCACAAACGAGGCAATAGCAGTGGATCCGAAGAAGATTGAGGTAATTGTAGAATGGAAATCCCCAACATCTGTCACAGAAGTCAGAAGTTTTCTGGGATTGGCAGGGTATTATCGAAGATTCATCGAAGGATTCTCTAGAATTTCTGGACCTATGACCAAGTTGATGAGGTAATACCCTATGTCCTGTGTTTGGTGGCTAGTATAGCTTGAATCCCGAGTGCCGCAAGCCCTGGAGAATCGATCTCGAGGTGGCTTGAGCTATAAAACAATGGAGATTGTCTACGACTAAAGAGCTTACCGATTGGAGGTCCCCTACCAGGCCTTATATAGGCGACCGGGATAGGGTTACAAGAGTCCGGATTGGTTAATAGATTGGTTCCCTAATTAGTTACAATAGATTCCGGGTATGCCGGGCAGATATTAGTCCATGTCTTGTACTCCACGTTGATGAGGCGCCCCCGTGTAGAAGTCAGACTCCGAGTAGTCGGCCCGGCCCGCCCTGTGGCCAGAGGGCCAGATTCGTCCTACTTGATGATACCCGGGTGCCATGTCATCATCAGGCCACGATTTTGTATTCTCTTCCTCGTAGGAAGCTGAGCCCCCAAACATGTGGTTGATTGCTTGCACTTCTTTCAAGAATGGTTCGTGGCCTAAGTTGTCATCGGAACTGGAATCCCGACGGTGGTTCATGACTTGTGGGGACTTCTCGTGAAGCTTCTCGTGCTCTGCCTTGAGGTACTTTTTGAGGAATCGGCACTGGTGGAGGTCGTGTGAGTCGGTTTGATGGAAGTCAACCAGTTCTTGTTTTCTTGATAGAGGTCGACTGCTTATTGCTCGGGCAGGGTTGCCTTGCGCGCTTCGCGGGGATGTTGGCCATCACCTCATCGATTTTTGGCCTCTTCTCTCTGTTTCCTCCGAAGAGCTTCTTCTTGCCTTTGCTTTTTGACGAGTTCCCCTCTTGTCGGGTGGGAGACCAGTTCGTCCCATGCTCTTGTTCTTTGATGAATAACAGGGTTTCTTTGGTGCTGGCAGCCTTCTCGGCGAGGTCCATCAGCTAGCTACCATTCTCGGGGCGTGCATCACCAGATCTTGTATGCACCATTTGTTCCTGTTACCACTGATGAAAGTGCTTACCTCGGGTATTGTGTTGTGGATGGTGCTGAAGCACTGGGTGAATTCCCGTAGAGTTTCACCCTTCTTTGGGTAAGTCGGAAAAGATCGTTGATCTCCCCGGTCGAGCATACGCTCTGTGGAAGTTTCCCGGGAACACCCCACATAGCTGATCCCAAGAGTGGATTGTTCACGGCGGGAGGTTCGTCAACCATGTCCTTGCTGCCCCTTTCAGTGCAGTCGAGAGTAGGCCATCACCCTCTCATCACCCACAGTGACTTCGATGGTCGTAGTGTAGATCTATAAAAATTCTGCCAAGTTCGTGGTGCTATCATGTGTTTCCACCGATCCAGGCTTGCATCGAGATGGCCAATGTTCCCACTGAAGATCTGGCGTGAAGGCTTGGCACCCGTTGATGGTTTTCCGAGAGGTATCGATCCTTCTGTTATGTGGAGTAGGGGATTGTTCCCAGCTTTGGTTGCGATGTTTGGGGACGTTTCGAGCTAGGAAACATCCTCTCTTGTCCTTCGAGTCCCTATGCTGATTAAGCTTCTTGCGTAGGTCTTGGTATTCGCTTTTAGTCAGAAGGCGGTAGTCCCGGTCGGGTCTATTTTGGGTTGTCGTCCCTCTTGGTGATACCGTCCTTCGGGATCCAATTCTTCCTCGAGCGATCATGGAGGAGTCCTTCTGCAATGGAACTATTGGTTTGAGACATCAATCGAGAGGACTCGGCTTGCGCCAAAGCCTACTAGAGCTCATCCCCCAAGTCACACATCCATTGTTCTCCATCGGGGGTGAGTCATGCGTTGGAGGATGCAAGAGCCTACAATGAAGCTCGGAGAGTTTCTGGGCAGTCCGGGATGCGTACTCTTCTCCCCCTGGCTGGGAGGTGTTCGAATCTACTGGCTGATTGGCATCCCGAGTAGTGTGGCTGATGACTTGTCCCGAGGTGGCTTTTTAGCACCTTCTTGTGGATTCGTAGCACCGTCGTTCTGTGCTAGGTCCTTAGGATTCCCTGGGCCATTCGTGATTGCGAAAACTATAAAAGGGTCTTCCCTACTTGATGTGTACTCCAAATCCATCAAGTCTTCTCCGTTAGGAGGGATTTCGAGGGTATGGTCTTGATCAGGTGACTGATCAGATCTCGCGGGCGACAATCCTGAAATTGGGCTTGCCACATCTGCGACGGCATTGTCAGAAAGTCTCAACCTTCCACTGAAAGCCCTGGCACATTTGATCCTGAAGCAATGTGTATCGCTGTCAGAATCCTCATCAGGGTAGCAATCTTCGAGATCAACGCGCTTGGACATCGGGTCTAGATCGGACGGGTGGCTAAAGTTGTCGTAGAAACCCTCATTTGAGAAGCTGTTCCATTGCGCGGGGCTTGTCGTATCCTATATTGTTTCCAACATTGCTTTGATGTAAACGACCAAAGAGGTCCCCACGGTCGGCGCCATCTGTCGACGATTGTTAAACCACCAATCTTATAGTAATCAAGAGACATAGAGGTTTGTTGAAGGGTAGGGACCCCTGGGACTATTGTCTCGCAATATCAGGGAACACATACCAAGACTTTTATACAGGTTCGGGCCTCCCGTAGGGTAATAACCCTACGTCCTGTTGGTATATATTGAATCAGGAGTAGCTTATAAAGAGGGTATTAGTGGCTATCTTAGATGGGATCTAACCCTAGTCGAGACCTTCTCCGAGTAGATCTGGATGGCTTGTGGAGTCTTCTTGAGTAGGCTGGATGAAACACTAAGGCTCCGGTGTGGCTGGGGCTAGATCTCTGAAGGCCTCTTGCTTCTGTATGGCTTGTTTGCTCTGATTGGATCTAATCTTCTCTTGGGGGTCCTTGGGTCTTTATATAGGGGGTGACCCGAGTCATAGAGGTCATGGACTTATCTTTTTCTGAGATTCTGCCTTCCTTAAACATGGGGATTGACTTCCTAGTTTAAGGGGTGTTCGTCCTCGTTATGTGAGGACCTTTTATCTTCTAGATTCCTGGGCTGCTACGTCAGCTACCCTGAATATCCAGGGTATTCGTATACAGATACTACCCAGTATATGGTATTAACGTATTACTCATCATCAACAAGATTTCCCCAAATCACTATGTGTTCTTGAGTTTTCCCCTTTGTCAAGTTCCTTTGATTTTTGTTTTCTTTTCCTCTCTCTTGATTCCTCTTGGGTATGGCAATTTAGTTGTGGAAAGATCATCTATAATTTGATTCCATCCTATCATACCCAAAGAATCTCTCAACCCCTTCTCGATTTTGAAGTTCTATTGGAGAAAAATGCGAGTTGAGGTTTTCAGTTATTTTCTCTTAGAGGTTTCAGTCTTGTCTTTTGGGGCTTGGAGTATGTTGCTAGGATATGTGAGATGATTTCATATTAATTCCATATCAACATACCTCACGAGAATCTAGGAATAGCTTCTTAAGTCACTTTTCTACCACTATGCAAAATTTCATTCAATTCCGTTGGGTAGATCAAAATCTGGAAACGTTTTACCAAGCGACAGTCTGATGTTTTTGCCAAAATTGGAAGTGCCGATTTTCTTACTCCGGAAGTTTTGATCCATATCGAAGTTCCTATCCAGAAGTCAGAAGTTCCAATTTTTCTAGAGAATTCAAAATTAATGTCACTTCGGAACTTCTGGTAATGTCGGAACTTCTGATATTTCTACTCCAAAACTTCCGATCTGTCTGGTTTTACTCCACTGATTTTGATTGCTTTTGTCGATGGTTTTCCGCCACATTGTCTGACTTGGATACATTGCATTGTGTT
>JAGXJF010001033.1:0-51712 GCA_019208055.1 Stipa capillata | reverse complement strand
TTTGCTACCGGCCGAACTCAACCCCGACTCGCCCCGGCAAATTAATGCACGCTGAGTAGGGTGATAGTTCCCAATCTCTCAGTAGTAGAGTCGATTCACAGGGGGTGATTAAACTTAATGACTCTATGATAGGAACTCTGAAATTCTACCCACAACATGCGCTTCATCAACATACACGCACGGCACATGAGTAGGTGAAAACAACCAGATTTCATAGCAGTGACTCTACGACAGAAACTGCAATATTATAAGTTTGAAACTTAACAAACATAGATTCACATAAAGATCCGAAGATCTAAACACACAGCGGAAGAGTATTAGTGGCTACGAAGCCAAAACAGTAGAGCCAAAAGTGGCAGCGAAACACACCAAGCTGCCAACCCCTAGGGGCAGGACCACTGTCTGGGATTTCCAGCGTCTAGGCGTCGTCGGTATCGATCTCTAAATAGAAACCACCCTCCGAAGGGGTAGTTTCCTCTGCAACAAAACAACAACAATAGCAGGGTGAGTACAAAATTGTACTCCGCAAGACTTACAGTGCGGAAATAGTAGTGATTGTGCCAGGTATCAACAAGGGGTAATTGTGGACTAGTTTGTGGAAAGCCAAGTTTACCTTTTTAATAACAATAAGTAGATTGAAATTCGACTACTAGAATACCTTTTCAAAGGGGATGAGTCGAACACTTCGCGAACATTCCTTACTGCAGATCACCACACCTGAAAAACCCCTCGACCCATCCTCGACCACCCTGGGAGGAAGCTGTCGCTAACCACGTCCTTAGAGTTGGCAAGTTCTAGGATTTGTTGTAGTTGTCTAATTCGATGCAAAATCTTACCAAGTTGTCCATAACCGCGGACACGGCTGTTCAAACAGTTCAAACCCTGCAGGGGTGTACATCTTTACCTACACGTATCGATCGTCTCCTAGTGCCATCGCGATTTACACACTTTCACGAGGTGTGCTGGCGGAGGGTGATCGAACACGACCTTTACAATGCTTTCGACCTAGGTATGAGCCACCCGTACGGGCTAGTCCATGTACATCAGTCCGGCCGTAACTACGACACGGTCCCATACGTTGTAGCAGGTGATACATCCCCGGACTCGAACTGTGTGTAACCCTTACACCTATATTGAAGCACCGCACCACATTCCTTTTTCACGCACCCGGCAAATGGAAACGGCAAACTATGCAGCTCATACTCTAAGTCTAGGCAAATTATTCAGTCGTGGGTGGCCCCATAATCCACCCGTGTAGAAGTACGCGAATCTTGGTTCGAAGGGACATCGGTAACCGGTCCTTGCGGGAAGACGAGACAACCCACCATGCTCCCAGCCATGGCCTCTCGTCTAAACCCAGATATGATTAAGTGAGTTCATTAGTTATCCCGGTGAACACCCACCTACCCCGTAACCCATTCCCAGTGTTGATTCATCTGCTATCCCAGGAATTACGACTTCTACAAGTCTAAGCATGTCTAAGCATAAATAGCATAATAGCATTCGAACGGTGGATACTAGACTACACTAGATAGGTTAGGTTGGTGGTGGAGCTGTTTAAGCGACAAGGTGAGTCTTATTCATCGGACTAGGGCTTTTCCTAGCGGAAAAATAGCAGTTGAACGCATGTAAGAATGAATTTGAAAGCAACTAATACTTTGCAAATAGTAGGAGATTTGCAACGTGACCAAAGGGGTTGCTTGCCTGGTTGCTCTGCAACGGAACCCTGCTCTTGATCGAGACTATCGCCCTGTGGATCTTCCGGCTCTATCGAGGGAGAACGAAAACACCGGAAACGAAGGGCATAATCGTAAATATCAAAATGCAAAACATCGGCATGAGATGACATGCATGCCATGACGTAGAGGATGCAAAATAAAGACTAATGCAAGTGGAATCAATTTAATCGGAGTCCGGACGCATAAAATATCGCGATCCGAAAATCCTCCGGCTAATCGGAAACCCTAATTTGAGTTTTTAGCAAATTGTATTAATCCCAGCATGCAAACAGGGATGGAAATGATGTTTTTCAATAGATCTTCTTTTTCTGAACATTTTGATATATTATTTGCATTTTTCTGATTTAAAATGAATTTTCTATGAATTTTACAAGATTTAAACCCTTTTTCACCCTTTGTTGTATTTTTCTCAGTAAAATAATATTTAAATTAATTCAAATACAACCAGAGGCTGGCATGTGGGTCCTACTGGTCAATGTTTGACCAACCCATAACATGTGGGTCCCACTGTCATAGAGACATCATCAATATGCTCATTTAATATTCTTATTAAAGGCATTGCTGGTCCTTAACTGATGTCATTAGTTGGTTGGATTAGCTACAATAGAACAGAATTAGCATTTAATAAAGTCATTAGTGTGTCTGCACATTGATTCGGTGTATTAATTACACTTAGCTATTAATTGCAGCATTAAACATGCCCTAACAGCAGCATTAACAGTGCATTAAACACAGATTAATAACTAAGCTCATCATTAACAACTAATAGAAGCAATTAATTGGTCAACCGGTTAATTACGGTCATAATGACCTCTGGTCATTGATGACCACATTCACTGAGCTTGGGTGGCCGGCTCGGAGTATCCAGGGCAGGGCCCTTGCCGGCGGTGAGACGGGCCGGGGAGGAAGCCAAGGCGGCGGCGACGGCTTACCGGCGATGAGATGGGAACCGAGGCGGCGGCAGGGCGTGGAGGTTGGCTTGGGGAGCTTCGGGCGGAGGCGGGGGTGGGAGGAGCTCTGGGTGGCGAGGGGGCGGTAGCGAGGCGCGGCGGCGAGCTCGACGGGAGGGGCGGAGGAGCGGCAACGACCGGCCCGGTTTGGGGGTGAGCCGGGCGGTGGAGAGGCCGGGATGCTCGGGTGGAGCGGCGGTGAGGCGGGGTGCGGAAGGAAGAGGAGGCCGGCGGCGGGGATTGGGAGCTTCGGCTCAGGCGCGGTAGAAAGGGGGGGGGAGGTCGGCGGTGAGGGGCTCGGTGAGGAGCCGAGCGAGCGGCGGTTGAGAGGATAGGGATGGGGGGCAGCCGAGCAAGGGGATGAGGAGGGGGGCGCGGGGTACTAAGCAGGAGGTGGCCGGGATTGCACCGGCGCATGCCACGGGGGGTAGACGCAGGAGGAGAGAGAGGATAAAGGGGGGGCAGCGGGTGGCTTAGCAGAGAAGGAAGCAATCGCGATCGGGCCAATGGGCCGGGACAAAGGAAAGGAAAGAGATTTAGGTTTTTAGGGTTTTTGTTTTCTTTCATTTCTGTTTTATTTTTAAATCAATCTCCAACCAAAATTGAATCCCCCCGTTTAAGATAATTGAAATTCATTCACAAGCTCCACCATTTTAGAACTCCATTTCAACATACCCTTACAATATTTTGCTCTATTAACCCAAGATAGCCCGATTAAAAACTGGTTCGAGATTAGATTGGATCAAAATTTTGGAAATTCCCCGTATCCCTTATGTATGATTTGGGATTTTGCCGGGCATCTCAAAAATTTCAAAAACTGGCTTGATTCTCGGTTCATGTTTTAATGTCATGGAATGCTCATGATGCATATTACAACATTATTAAACTAGGGACGTTACAATTCTTTTCGACCAGACTGAGAATAATGGATGTCAAATATAGTTTAGTGGTTTGAACTATTTGTGATGTCAGAAAAACAGTAGGCCTAAATTTATTTTCTAGCCAGCCCTAAAACATATAAATCCATAATCACGTCCGTTTAGACATGCACTAACACATCCAAAGTCACACATTTTAGGACCATCCACACATGCATATATATCTCAGAACCATTCACATCTCAAAACCATTAATTCCGAATCAAATTACATATAAATTTAGACAAAGTATATATTCAACTCCTAATTAATAAAATTCAAATGTTTGCAGTTACATCGAACCATTAATCTCTTGGTTTGTAGTGAAACTCGCCATCAGGTTTGATCACGTCTTTGACCAAGAAAGAAGCAAGGATTCCTCTGATCTTTCTAGGTTCGGTTGTGGCAACATTATCATCAGAATGGATGGAGCCTACCAACATGAAGGAAAGCCTTGCATGTACATAAATTGAGAAACTATAAGAACTATTGCACACACTAATAAATTTTATCTAGCTAAATTTTCGATGATGAAATCCATGTGGTATCATACATAGAAGTCACATAATGTGGTTCCTTCTGGTTGCTGGTGGCACTGAAAATTAGACTTGCTTAATTACAGAGGCACTACTACGAAGTTGGATCCATTATTAGTGTGTACTTTCGGATACATACTGGAAATTCATGATTGTGGCTAAACTTATTTGCCTTGCCGCCTTCCACTCCCTTCAATCGATACATGGCATATGCCATTTTCATGATACAAATTTTTTAATTATACATTGAGCAAACTATGATATAGTTATATAATTGGGAAATATGTTTATCTGTCTAGTAATCAACTAATAGTTTTATATTGGTTCTTGCTCCTTAGGCTGGAATTGAGGTATATTGCCCTACCCTCCCTTAGTACTAGGACAATAAGAATACAGTAGCATCTACAAGGGCATGTCATTAAACCTAAGTTAGTAGTTGTTGCGCATAGAATAGAAATCAACAAGTATAAAAACTAATGCAGCGGCGCGGTACTTACCCCTTCTTGAAGAAAAAAGTATGAACTTCTTATTGCGGCTTAGATTCATTACATGTACAATATAGTCCTTGATGAACCTTTCTGAGCCTTCTGTCTTCAGTGATCATGTATCTACATATACAAATGCAAAAAAAGTTATATCTATATGACATCTATATCGGTATATTACGAATGTACGTAGAGCGTAATTATAAATACTTACAGTGTCTAGCATCGAATGATTGATGCGTTCACATTGTGGAGGTTGTAAAGATTGAACAAGTCATCAAACTCCACCGAGAAGCAATAATATGTTTGGTTGTGGTAAAAATAGTCCTTGGTGAACTGGACCAGGACACTTGAGATCCTTTCCTTTTTTGGCTTGTTGGATTGTTTCATGTACCATATACACAAAGAAGTGTAAGTCCACTCAAGCTCACTCTCTATATTCTTTACATCATCGACCAATGGTTTTGCCAAGCTTGAACCTCCAGGCTAGAGGCACAAGGAGATATCATCTTTGGTGGCCAGTGCCCATATATCTAGATGGACATTATCTGGCTATGCCATCAGTCCCTTACCCTTGCCGGTCTTGGTCTTGGTCTTGCCCTTGGTACTTTTCCCGGTTTGCTCAGTGGAGGTTGGTAGGTACAGGCGTTAGCGCTGTCGTTGGAGGTGTAGGATCCACTAGCACAAGCGCTTGCTTGGGTGTTGGCGGTGTAGGAAGCACTGACGGTGTAGGAGCAACTGCCGGTGGAAGCCCCAATGTTGGAGTCATTGTCGTTTCTGATGGATATGACGGTTGTGGTTGTAAGAAGTTGAGGAAGAAGATGTGTCTCTCGAGCTACTAGATAAATGCCTTAATGACACTTCCTAGAGTTTTCATCTCATCATCTAGGAGAATCGGCAGAAGGACTCCCTTGAATTCATCGTGCACGTTCTCCACGAACACATTGCTGAAACCCGGCAATAACAAAAGATTGTGCACCAACACACCTTCATAGACCAGATGCGCCATCCCCCAAGCAGCCTTCAAGGAAATATTCAAGCTAGTCATCCTCACTTGGAGCTTACAATACATGATAACCTACATAATGATATGAGTAAAACTTTTAATATATATATATATATATAGATGGACCGTTGCAAGGATATACCTTACCCTGATATTATCAACCTGATATGTGGCTTCCGTATTTGTGACGACTTGCTCGACCAAGGTGCAACTACTCGGGCTGTTACTAGAGTTGTTCAAAACAATGATTTGGGCTTGGGGTTGCAATTGCATGTACTCCCGCTCATTTAACCTCTTCACGCAATTCGTCATGAATGTCCTCGAGCACCTCTTCTCATACCTCTTGGTGGACTTGTTGTTTGAGTCATTGCTCTTTTTCTTGCTCTTTGGCTCTTTTCCACCTTTGCTTCACCTCTAAGTCCTTTGCGAGTCACATTCTATGCCCAATCTTTGACCCTAGGCTCCGTACGCAACCCGGGGTACTCCAAGGTTCCTATTGCAGTGTTGAGTATAACTCTTGTGAAGGAGTTTTGAATAGATTGTACACTTAGTTCGACCTGCAAAAGCCCGAAAGATTGTTTAGATTGTTATGATGTTATGGACTAAGTACAAGTTAGGTACTTCAATGCTTACCAAGCTTTTGGCCAGTTTCTTGTCGGCGGGGTTTTTGAAAACCATGATGCCCGAATAATCAGTGATTGACCTCACTCTTATCTAATCTTGGGCGTGCTCATCTACAATATCAGCACATATTAGGAGACATTGCACAGATGTAGAGTCTAGAGTACCCATGGACCTCCACGCACTGCAATAGATGAAACGTGTGGCCTTGCTGCTGCGCTCTATGGCTGGAATTCTCTCTTCAAATCTTTTTAATTTTGTTCTCCGAGATTCCAACCATCTCGTTACCTTTTCTTCCAAGATTTTAACCACGGATTCTTTGGAGAAGCTAGAGCCTCAGAATCCTCTCTAGGTACTTGTCATCTCACACCATTGAGAATCGTTTAACATCTCCAAAAGCGAAACCATGACATGAAAGCTAGCTTTATGTCGTTTTCTATGTTTTGTTGCAAACGGGGAAGGACTTTGTGGTGCCAATCTAGCCATGGATACTGTCCACTTGTTGATGGGCATGAATCATTTAGTATCCCTTTTACTCCTTGGTAATGCCCGGTACCAAAATTCTTCCCGGAGTAGTCGTCATCGTCGATGAAAATGACGGCGTCCTCTAGGTTCCATTAATGCCAAATGGATGCTAAGTATGGTTCTTTGTTTGACATACTAGTGCACTTCTAATAAAGTTAGCACCAAGAAACTTGCCTTGTTTTGGAACGCGATATCTTTTTCTCGATTCCTCGAGGAATTGACTTGCCTCTTGAAACTCTATATAATCCCTGCATTTCAAATAGATCCCTGTGTTAGTTTGATCGGACGGACTACGACAAAAGTTGTAAAGAACACACTTTTGTAGATGAAATTTGTGCAAAATTCTGGGAATATTACACGTAGAGAGCTTGAGGTTAGAACATTTATAATAGTCCATGTTAACCATTTCACAGAGGTCGCAATGTTAGCCTTTTATAATGTGAAACAGATAATATAGAAGAGCGAAATAATTGTTTCTTAGACTAAAAGATGATCTTGTTGCTAATACCAAAGAGCTAGAAACGAATATATTTATTATTAAAGACTATAATTGTTCCGATTCAACGAAAATTTGCCGCAAAGCTTGAGAAACTATAGTAATAAAATGATGAAATCGCCTATCAGAGAATTTGTTATTTTACATAAGCTAAGAAATTAATATACTAGCCTGTTGGAGATACTCGTGGATAAGCTCATGTAGTCATGTTCGCTCACACCCTATTGGACCAGCTGCGCCAAGCCCCTGCACTGCGCATAACCAATTCCCCCGTTCTGATAACAATCCACACGAACTGACCCACTCACTGACACACCAGCCCCACCACCAGATACCGGTGGATGCCCCCTCACTGACACGCGGGCCCACCGAAGATCCCTTCCCTTGCCTTCCCTTATAAGTGTGCGCTCGCACGAACGCCGCCCTCGCCTTGGCCGCACACATGGCCTTCTCCTTCTCCTTCTGATGCCGCCTTAATTAACCACCTTGCTCTCTAATCCTCGGCGATTATCTAGGTCGGCGGCGGCGGAGGTGGAGGGATGATGGCATCGGAGCCAGTGGCGAGGGCGGTGGCGGAGGAGGTGGTACGGTGGGGGAGCATGAAGCAGACGGGGGTGAGCCTGCGGTACATGACGGAGTTCGGGTCTCGCCCCACGGAGCGGAACCTGCTGCTCTCCGCGCAGTTCCTGCACAAGGAGCTCCCCATCCGCATCGCCCGACGCGCGCTCGAGCTCGAGTCCCTCCCCTTCGGCCTCTCTGCCAAGCCCGCCATCCTCAAGGTTTCCGTCTCTCCGTGTGCGTGTGCTGATTTGGTTAATTTAGATTTGATGCTCCGTTGGAATTGCTGTTAGTCGTTGTCCTGATTGATTGTTTTGTATATCTGTACCGTCGGTGATCTGACAAGGTTCGGTGTATACGTTTGTTGATTGATGATGGATGGGTTTGTTCTCCTCAGGGCTGTTACCATTTTCTCACTCTACTTGGGGAAATGGTGGTTTCGTGTTGTATCCCTTATCTTACTAGGATGTTTATTCGGAATCATTTTTAAAAGGTGATTCCATTGAGATGGATGCTTTGGTATATTTTCGTGTTTATTGTTAGAACCCGGTATCACTTTTTTGCCAGGGAATGGAATGTGAAGAAGATACTATCACTGTGCCAAGTATTTAAATATCTATGTTGTGCTGACCACCCTATGTGCTGTTTCATTTATTCTCCTTTTCATTTCACTTCAATTTATCATCAACGTGTAAAGTTAATGTAGGATAAGGAGGAATTTTTGGGGATTCTTGCTTGCCAATTTTTTAGATTTTTCTATAGGAGTTGGGTGGGGGGCTCACAATTTTTCTTTTCAGTAATGTATGCTTGAAGTTTTTGTTGTGTTGTTTCTTGATATTATCACGTCAATACTTGAAGACTCTGAACTCAGCAAAGAGTAAATATTTTATTGAAGAAATCTCACAGCTGGATTTGTTGATTCCTTCCTATTTGAGCATCTTTTGTGGTACTGATGGTTGGTCTGTTCACCGTTTTGAAGGTGAGAGACTGGTACTTGGACTCGTTCCGCGATATCCGATTTTTTCGAGGAGTGCGGAATCGGGACGATGAGGTTGCTTTCACGCAGATGATTAAGATGATCAAAGTAAGGCACAATAATGTGGTTCCGACAATGGCTTTGGGAGTGCAACAGCTGAAAAACGAACAGTTTAGCACAAGGAAGGTTCCCTCAGGATTCGACGAGATCCACCAGTTCCTTGATCGATTCTACATGTCAAGGATTGGTATCCGCATGCTGATAGGTTTGTGAGCTCGGTACTACTCTTCTCTCTGGAGCTATATTTATAAATGATGTACTGAAAACAGATTCTTTCTTTCTTGTCTACCTTAGTTCTTGGCATTCTAATTGCTTGAGATTCTGAACAAATGATGGATTATGTGCCTTCTCTAACAGCTAATGTAGTAGTAACAAATACTAACGTTAATGTAAATCTGTCAAGCAGGGCGTGCCCTTTTCTTTGGGCTACTATGCAATTTTGAACTTGTATTGAGAGGCAGCTTTTTTTGGTTGCATATGCAGTTACTTCATTTCTTTGTATTCAAACTTCATGTTACTTAAGCTAACTGGTTTAAATGAAAAATGCTAAAAATCGCTGACCTGACGTGTAAGTTCCAGATGTTATATAAGCAAGTCGAGTGTTAATCGTTAGACACTTGTTTGAGTAACACCAACTTGCTTAATTTCAGGGCAGCATGTGGCTTTGCATGATCCTGAACCAGAGCCTGGTGTCATAGGCCTCATCAATACAAGATTGTCCCCCATACAGGTAGCTCAAATTGCTAGTGAGGATGCACGTTCTATTTGTTTGAGGGAATATGGATCAGCTCCTGACATCAACATTTATGGAGACCCAAATTTTACCTTCCCGTAAGTTTCAGATATAAACTCCCGCCAATTACCTTTGTGTTGCCTGGACTAAATCATACATTAGCATCAGTTCCTCTTTGCTGTTAGGGTGTCTGTTCAGATTGTTTTATGTTTGTGTTGCCACGAAGCATTTTTTCACATCTTGATTGGGGAACTGACCTCCCTGATTATTGTCTTGCTAACTAGCTAACTACGTGGACTTTACTATGTGCAGATATGTCGCATCACATCTTCATCTCATGTTGTTCGAACTGGTGAAAAATTCCCTTCGTGCGGTACAGGAAAGATATATGAATTCTGATAAAGATGTTCCTCCTGTCAGAATTATAGTTGCTGATGGAGCAGAGGATGTTACTATTAAGGTAAGTCTATGACATCACCTAGCACCTATTTTTGGTAAAATTCTATTCTAAGAATACAAGCAGTTACTAAAACGTTGCGGTTTGCACATACCTGAGTTCCAATGACTGATGGAACTTCCACTGATACTTCTATGTATGAATTTAGCATGTCATATTACTAGGCTGTGGCATAAACGCAATTGTGAATTACTCGATTTATATTTGAATAGTGGGATTACAACCTGACTGACAAAGGTATGGATTAATGTTGATCGCTGAATGCAAGTCTAAAACTAAACACCCATTTGAATGCACGTCTAAAGCCGAGCTGCCATTTGAATGCATGTCCATAGCCCACAGCCAAGTTTGCCATTCTTGGCAGGTCCAAACTGCATTTCTTTTCAAGTTTAGTGCCTAACTAGGCCATTTTAATTCAGGCAAGGAACAATATTTTTTATATTGTTACTCTGTGGTGATACTCTATCAAGCAGGAGATGCTACTATGTCGTTTATGGGCATGTCTGGTGACATATCATTACTGTCACTAAAAATGGATCCAGTGTCAAAGTGCTAGACTTCAATTTTTTCTTATGTTAGTAGTTCTACCCTGCTAAGATTTGTGGAACAATATGAGACCCATTCCCATCAAAATAAATCAAATACTCCCTCTGTTCAACCATACATTTTGTTTTAGGTTTTGACACGGTCTTCAGTGCGCAATTTTGACCGTTATTTTTCATGTGAATATGTTAGTAAAAAATTATGAAATTATAAAATATTTTTCATGACAAATCTAATAATACTATTTTCACTTGACTAATCAGACCTGCTTTTGACATATATATATATATATAGAGACAACAACAACAACAATTAAGCCTTTTGTCCCAAGCAAGTGGGGTAGGCTAGAGATGAAACCCAATAAAAAATTCATAAGCCAAAAGATAAAAGAAAATGACTTGAAAAGAAAATTATGGTTCGGGCACGTGGATTGCTAATTTCACGCGGTCCTATTTAGAGACAAATCTTTAGATACATTCCAATCTTTTAAGTCTCTTTTTACTGCCTCCTCCCATGTCAATTTTGGTCGCTCCCTGCCCCTCTTAATATTGTCGATAGATCTTAGAATACCGCTATGCACCGGTGCTTCTAGAGACCTCCGTTGGATATGTCCAAACCATCTTAGTCGATGTTGAATAAGCTTCTTTTCAATCGGTGCCACCCCACCCTATCACGTATATCCTCATTCCGAATTCGATCCCTTCTTGTATGCCCACAGATCCACCGTAGCATACGCATCTCTGTGATACTTATTTGCTGGATGTGTTGTTTTTTTAGTGGGCCAACATTCTGCTCCATACAACATCGCAGGTCTAATCGCCGTCCTATAAAACTTATCTTTTAGCTTCTGTGGGACCTTTTTGTCACAAAGGATGCCAGATGTTGTCGCCATTTCATCCACCCTGCTTTGATTCTGTGGCTAACATCCTCATCGATACCACCATTGCTCTGTAGCATTGATCCCAAGTATCGAAAAGTGTCTTTCTTGGGCACTGTTTGTCCTTCTAGACTAACATCTCCCTCCTCACACCTAACACCACTGAAATCGCACCTCATATACTCGGTTTTGGTTATACTAAGTCTAAACCCTTTCGATTCTAAAGTTTGTCTCCACAGCTCTAATTTCCTATTGACACCCATCCTACTCTTGTCTACTAGTACCACATCGTCAGCAAAGAGCATACACCAAGGAATATCTTCTTGTATATCCCTCGTGACTTCATCCATCACTAAGGCAAAAAGGTATGGGTTCAAGGCTGACCCTTGATGTAGTCCTATCTTAATTGGAAAGGCATTGGTCTCACTGTCACAAGTTCGAACACTTGTCACAACGTTATCGTACATATTCTTGATGAGGGCAACATACTTTGTTGGGACTTTATGTTTTTCTAGCGCCCACTACATGACTGCTCTTGGTATTTTGTCATATGCCTTCTCCAAGTCAATGAATACCATATGTAAATTCTTCTTCTGCTCCCTATATCTCTCCATAAGCTAGTGTAGCAAGAAAATAGCCTCCATGGTTGATCTCTCGGGCATAAAACCAAATTGATTTTTTGTGACGTTCGTTAATGTTCTTAGTCGATGCTCAATCACTCTCTCCCATAGCTTCATAGTATGACTCATAAGCTTAATTCCCCGGTATTTAGTGCAGTTTTGAATATCTCCCTTATTTTTGAAGATAGGTACCAATATACTTTTCCTCCACTCTTCGGGCATCTTGTTTGACCGAAAGATGCGGTTGAATAATTTAGTTAGCCATACTATTGCCATGTTTCCAAGACATCTCCACACCTCAATAGGGATATCATCAGGGTCTAACGCCTTGTCTCCTTTCATCCTCTTTAGGGCCTCCTTAACCTCGGGCTCCTGGATCCTCCGCGCGAAAAGTCTGTTGGTGTCATCAAAGGAGTCGTCTAACTCAAGAATAATGCTCTCATTCCCACCGTTAAACAATTCATCAAAGTAATCTCTCCATCTGTTCTTGATCTCCTCGTCTTTCACTAGAAGTCGATTTGTCTCGTCCTTAATGCATTTAACTTGGTTGAAATCTCTTGTCTTCCTCTCACGAATTTTAGCCATCCTGTAGACATCATTTTCACCTTCCTTTGTGCCTAATCGCTGGTATAGCTCATCATAAGCCCGCACCCTTGCTTCACTCACAGCTCACCTTGCTTTTTTCTTGGCATCTTTGTACTTCTCCATGTTGTTTGTACTTCTGTCATGATGCCAACACTTATAGCATTCTTTCTTTTCCTTAATAGCCTTTTGGACATCCTCATTCCACCACCAGGTTTCTTTAGGTTCGTATTTCTTTCCTTTGGTCACTCCAAGCACCTCCCTAGCCACCCTTTGAATGCAAGTTGCCATCTTCATCCACATGCTATTCGCGTCTTCCTCTTCGTTCCATGGTCCTCCTGCAATCATCCTATCCTTAAAGATCTGTTGCGCTTCCCCTTTGAGTTTCCACCATACATATATATATATATATATATATATATATATATATATATATAATACTTCCTCCGTCCAACAATGTAAGACGCGCACGTATCTCAATATTTGCAATTAGACTTATAATATTTTGGTTATGTGACACAAAAGTAATATCATTGAAAAGTACTTTCAAAAATGAATTCAATAATACCACTTTTGTGTCACATAATTAAAATATATAGGTATAATTGTAAATTTTGGTATACGTGCGCGCCTTACATTGTTGGATAGAGGAAGTATATCAATAGTCAAAGTAAGTTGGAAAAGTTTGATTGCACCCATTATAGAACGTCATCTATTCATGAACGGAGGGAGCATTCAACAAGGGGAACCATTAGAGGGCCAACATTTTCTTTTTGAAGACAAAAAGAGCCAACATGTTCATTAAATACATTATTCTCAAGTGGTGTTTGAGTTTCAATGCATTGCTAATGCACAGGTCAGTGATGAAGGTGGTGGAATTCCAAGAAGTGGCCTCTCTAGAATTTTCACTTATCTTTACAGCACCGCAAAGAATCCACCTGATATAGATGGCCCTAGTGAAGGAGTAACTATGGCGGGATATGGTTATGGGCTTCCAGTTAGTCGCCT
Organism: Stipa capillata; assembly: GCA_019208055.1. NCBI lineage: Eukaryota > Viridiplantae > Streptophyta > Magnoliopsida > Poales > Poaceae > Stipa > Stipa capillata. The sequence goes on along the minus strand of JAGXJF010001033.1, from coordinate 38,023 downwards.
TTATGCTCGATATTTTGGCGGCGACTTGCAAATCATATCCATGGAAGGATACGGTAAGCTCATATTCCACTTCATTTGCTGATATTCTGCCCATGTGGATGTTGAATCTATTTATGCATGCTTACCTGAAGCTTCATGTATATCCTTCTGTCCTAATTACCAGAGTAAATTACTACTAGTTCCTATAGGCACCCTTTCCTTTTTCATTATTCAACTGATCACCCTTGCTCTTTCCCTTACAGGCACAGACGCTTACCTCCACTTGTCACGGTTGGAGACTCAGAGGAGCCCTTGCCTTAGGGACCTCCCTGTTCTGATACAATATCTGTAATTAGGTTGCTCTTGTTTATTATAATCCCTGTGCTGGTTTGCAAATATTGTCTCAAGGGCCAGCCATCTATAACTGTTAACTCGTTACCTTCTAGCTACCATGGTTTCATTCCAGCTTGACTGCAGTGTGCCCGTTAATCTCTACATCTGTTGTCCAGTGAAATATAGAACCTTTCTGCCTCTATTGTTGCATAATTTGGCATTGTTCAGAAGTACAGTTTTCTGTATTAGATAATTTCAGATGCGCCAGGTGATCGAAGCTAACATCAGATGCTCACCTACAAAAAAATGTGGCAAACATTGTAGAATCTGCTTGCTGATTATCTTTTCTGGGACTAGAAGTTGTATGCTATACACAGAGCTGTTCATGTCATATTATGTCTTACACCCCATTGCTTTATTAGGCTCCATTTGACATTACAGTAGATTATGATAATCTCATTTACCCATCCAGCTTTTACCTATTTTGTCGTTTGATTAATCAACTTTTTTCTATTTTCGTGGCTATTTTTCACATTAGAATTAAAATAAGTTCAGCATAGCATAGTTCAGCAACCGTAAACTGAATCTTGCTCTTTTCGTTTGGTGTATCTCGAGGGATTTTGGCTTTTCATGACACAACTTTTTATGTTTCAATAACATGAAGCTTTTCTTTTCATGTGTTGTGATGATGTAACATTGCTTCTAGTAACTTTTGATAGTTTATCACTTCCTATCAGCAGGTTATGTACCTAGGGTAGAAGAAAGTCCCCCCACTTGCAAAACTTGAGAGTGCACCCCTCTACATCTTAGGTCCGATTAGGAATGGAAATGGATCGAATATAAATCGAACATTTTCACTTACAATCAACTATTTTGGAAGCTTTCGGAGGAATATTTGTGCTTCCAACATTGTGTATTTTACAAATCATCAAATTTCAAATTAACCTTCTTCAAAATCCACCTAATTGCAAATCACACGTGATGAAAAGAATACTGCTAATTTACACCCTCAAGCACGTCCCCGCTGGTACGGAACCCCCCGCCTCCAGCAACCCCCGCTCTGCTCCCTTATGTAATCACTCTTGGCATGGTGTTCATCCGTTTTCCTCTCGCCAGTGCTATTGTGCCGTTTTGATTGTATCTAGTCTAGATGACCTGATTGTTGCGCTCTGCTCCCTTATGTAATCACTCTTGGCATGGTATGATTGATGTACCTGTCGTAATTTTGGAGGATAATAGTGGAATCTTCGGGTTTGGAAGTTTCCTGCTTCGGGGGTGTACTTCGTCGGATGGATCTTTGGCCTTGGATCTTGCTCGCTTTGAAGGGGTTGTCAAGGGGCAGGGCATGATTTGCTTCAAGTTTGGTGATGGACATTGTGTTGCTTAGTGCACCTATACCGGTAACTGCCACCGCGCTGGCTGATCAGGCCACAAGGGGTGGGTGTGCAAAGAGAACCCTAATAGCATCATCAAGTGGGAGCTGGCACATGAACACATCTTAGCTACGTCCTCGGCAGGGTCGGTCCACATGACTGCTCCCGCTTCTCAGTTGCACGCAACTTGGACACCGCTCCCAAGGTGCTCTTAGCAGGCGGCCCCTGCTGCGCCGTCTCCACCTCTCACTCCTCCCTGCACCGTCACAGACGGGCGTTGGAGCTTCTTCTACACCAGCTCACTCCGGAGTCTACGCCATGCCGACGATGTTATTGGGTAGACCACACGTCCTAACTGTGTTGTCATAGGGGTCGGTCCACATGATGCCGGTTCCTTCTTCTCAGCTGCCTCTAGCTTGGACACCACCCCCAAGGTGCTTCTAGCAAGCGGCCCGTTTTGTGTTGTATCTAGTTCCGGCTCCCCTCATGGTTCTTGTGCTGCCACAGCCGAGCGTTGTAGCTTCTTCTGCACCGCTCACTCCAGAGTCTACGCCATGCCCTTCCCTTCGACCAGCCATGGTGAGAGGTATACTTCTAGTTGATTCTTTGGATACCCTTCCCTTTGGCTGGCCGAGAGGAGGAAGAGAGGGAGGAGGGAGAGAGAGGACAAGGAAAGAGGGCCACGATGAAAAAGAGGTGGAGGAGATTTTCACTAGCTTTTGAGTAAGTATTTGTGTGCCTAACTCCAAGTTACGATTTGAAAATTGCAGCCTCGGGAAGATTTTTGTTTGATTATGTTTAAATTGTTAAATTGCCACTTTGAGCACCAAATTAACCCATGTTTTTAGAATCAGAACTAAAATCTGGACCAATATGAAGTTGTAGACTATTTTCCTTAGGCCCTGTTTGTTTAGGCTTTTTTTGGCTTCTGGACTTTGGCTTCGAAGCCAGAAAAAGCACCTATTTACCTGTTTTTGGCTTCTTTTTTTCCCAAAGCCAAAAGCAGGTAAATAAGTATTTTTCTGGCTTCGAAGCCAAAGTCTAAAAAGCCAAAAGTCTGCCAAACAAAACATGCCCTTAGATGTTTAAAGTGCCATCATTTGCTATGTTTGGACTTGTGAAATTTATATGTGTTACCGAAGTTGGCTAACCATTATGGTCTACCAAAATGATCGCTTGTGGAGTCACTCGGGGTTTTGAAGCACGGTCTTCGTGTAAATCCCAAATAGAGTTGTATGATCAGTTGGTCACGCACCTCATGACATGTTTTCTAAGATTTCAATGCTTTTACCATGTTTGGATCTTGAACTTCACCTTGGAGGGGCTAAGGTGGATTGTTGAAAAGAAGGGGTTGGACGAGAGCGTTAGAGGCAAAATTTTGTTTTTGATTGATTGTAATGCTTTGGAATGAAACCAACGCATTATTTCTCAACAGGTGGTGATGCTTCTGGGTTTGAAGCTGCGACCGCCTCTCCTTGCACCGTTTACCCCACGATTGAGGCAAGTACTGGGTATTGATAGTCAATGGGTGAATACCACTGACACTATTGGATATTTGCTTATGTTTTTGCTCCTTTTTGTTCATCATATACGTGCCTTGACTTTTGAGAAGTTATTTATGTTGTCTATCTTAAATAATATGGTTAATGTATCATGCTTATGGTTATGTTTAAAATTATTACCCATGTTTATGGAATATGGCTTATGATGCATACTTATGGCTATGACGAGATAAATTGCTTATTGTTGCATATGCATTCACATGTGAGAGATGAGTCATTCCACGGTTGGAGACCTTTGTTAGGAACCTCCACAGCTAGAGGTTACTCTACTAGTTTGGAGACCCCCCGCGCGATGGGATGGATGAGATTTATGTTTCGACATGCATTTTAGTTATGCCCGGCATAAGCTATGGATGAGATTTATGGTTTTTTTATTTGAGATAGCTAACTACATGTGGCGTGCGGTATGAGATTTATGTTTTGACTTGCATGCATTTGAACATTGAATGATTGTTGAAACTTGGAAAATATGGTATTACGGTGAGCTAATTCCTACTGGACTATTTGTTATGAGACAATCTTGTGCTTTCATACGGTGTCTTTTCATTTGGTTGTACTTGCAAAGTCTTTGAACTCATTCTTGCCATGTTTCCATGTCTAGGTGAGTTGAAGCAACTTACGGGAGTGGAGTAGCATGTGATTCCAATATGCCCATGCAAATACTCACAAGACCACCCTCACATGGTCATTTTTGCTAGAGTACTTGTAATAATGTCTTGTTGCCATGCTATTTTTAGTAGCTAGGGCCTTGAAGGTTACTTTGTGAATCTTTCATATTTAGGTGAAGCCCCACGAAAGTATTCACTAGGAACCTTGCTTGGATTATGTTCTTTTGTGTGTGTAGGCGGAGCCCCACGTGCGTGCTCGCTAGGATGTGGTTGCGGTGGCTGTGATCACAGGCTTAAGTGTCATATGTGTGTCACCCTTAACATTGAATCACTTATGTGGAATATTTTCTCCCATCTGTGTTTATAATCTACATATCGTCTCTTGTTTGTGTGTCCATATATTAGCATGTTTAGGGGAGGTTTTGCCGAAATTTTCTGGTGGAATATTGTTGTTTTGATCTGGAGTGTATGTATTGTGGTAGCATTTCGGCTCGTCCATACCCGGGGTATTACAACATTGCCAAGAATCTTCACTTCCGTCAACCTCCTTGGCTATACCACATGAATCATGAGTTCTCCATCAATTTAGTTTCTTGCTCCCTCCTCTTCCTCAACAACAATATTAGCTTGCTGTCACTAAGATTGGATACAGTGTCATAAGTTCTCGATGTCAATTTTTCTATGTGATAGATGCTTTGTTATGCTAGTAATGCTAGGTTTTGTGTATTGAGACCCGTTCCCTTCAAAATAAATTAAAATATTCAACATGAGGGACCATTAGAGGGAAACAATTTCTTTTGAAGATAGAGGAGAGCCAACTTGTTCATTAAATACATTAGTCCTAGGTGGTGTTTAAGTATTTCAGTTTCAGTGCTTTGCTAATGCAGGTCACTGATGAAGGCGGTGAATACCAAGAACTGGTCTTCCTAGAATTTTCACACATCTTTACAGCTTTGCAAAGAATCCAAAAATACACCTGATATAGATGGCCCTGGTGAAGGCGTAGCTATGGCTAGATATGGTTACGGGCTTCTAGTAGTCGCCTTTATGCTCAATATTTTGGTGGTGATTTGCAGATCATATCCACGGAAGGATACAACACGCTCATGTTTCAGTTCATTTGCTGATATTCTATCGATGAGAATCTTGAACAATTTATCCATGTTTAACTTAAGTTTCATGTATATCTTTCTCTTTCAATTATCATAGAGTAGATTACTACTAGTGGTTATAAAATTAGAGAAGTACATTGTGTCTTCAACTGATCATTCTTGCCTTTTTTGTTATGTAGGCACCAATGCTTGCCTCTACTTGTCATGTTTGGGAGACTAAAGAGGAGCCCTTGCCTTAGTGACTTTTTACCTTTTTGTAATTAGGTTGCTTTGTTTACCTTTTTGCCTAAGTGGTTTTCAAATATTGTTTCAAGGGCCAGCTATCTATAGCTGTTAATTTGTTATCCTATAGTTACCATGGTTTCATCATTTCAGCTTTGTTGCAGCGTGAGCACAAGCCCCCAATCTATCTCTCTGTACTTCTATTGTCTGCTAAAATGTAGAATCCTCTTCTGCCTCACATATATAATTTGGCATTGTTCATACGAACTTGCATTCCTACTTGGAGTCTCATTGCTGCCTAAAAAGTGTACTTCGTTAATTTTCAGAGGTAGATAGCTTTGTCAGCTGCATATTGATGCGGATTTTGCATCCGTCGTCCAACTCAATATCCTGTGGTTGATAACAAGTGTTGGTCTCATGTGTTAATTTTTTATGCAATGATAGTTGTGGTCGTCAAGTTCTAGTGATTCAAATGAGGAGGAGCAAGAAGTATCTAGTAATGAAGAAAGACAGACAAATCAGTCATTGCCTATACTTGCACTTGTTGTTTATGTAGATGAATGTGTTGACAAGGCTCCACGAAGGCCAAGGAAAATACCTGACATGCCAGGAATCCAATGGGTTGAGAAGAAATTGCAGGATCTGAAGGAATTTTACAACATGTTTAGGATGAGGAGGATTGTTTTTCTCATGTTGCATGATACATTGGTGAGCAACTATAACCTAAATTTGAATCCTTCCATGTGTTCTAGAGAAGCATTAACACTTTTGTTGTGGACCGTAGGCCCATTTCAATCTAACAGTCAAGCTGCCGATCGTTTTGGACATTGTGGGTGGATCATTAGTACGATGTTTGGCGATGTGTTGCAATGTCTCTATAACTTTGCTGCTGATATAGAGATCATACTTTTAGCACACCCCATCCTAGATTTCAAAACTAGAGATCTTAGCCTCATTTGAAGGATGTCATTGGGGCAATAGATAGAACACACATAAAGGTCGTAGTGTCATAGATCGTAAGGTTGTACACATTAATAAACATGGTGCTACAAGTGAAAATGTCATGGCAATATGTGATTTTCATATAAGGTTTACTTTTGTGGTTGTGGGATGGCCTGGATCTGTTCATGACACACGCGTATTCGACGATACTAAGGTGGCATATCCTAATTATCCACATCTTCCCCTAGATAACCTGCATGTAACTAAAATATGAATTATTTTTATTCTGTCATGCAATACCTAAATGTTCATTTGGACGTACTTGTAGGAAAACATTATCTTGTGGACTTCGGATATCCAATCGAACTGGGTATCTGTCACATCCCAATTTTCCGAAACATGAAAATTAGGGCTAACAAAAACTTTATGCCACAATGATAAAATTCTTAGGCAAACCAAAGTAAAACCTTATCGCCTCTCTCATATTCACACCACCAACGGTGTATAACAACCACATGATTTCATTCTCTCCTCTTGACATGTGTGGTTCAAACCCTTCACCAGATCCACTCGCGTCTCTCGATGTAAGGCAATTCCCACCTATATTTTCCCCACTGAAGTTCTTCCATGTCCATACAAGCGTACCTGCAACTCCCTACATGCATGTACCATATATGTATGTGCGTATGCTCGTCTACCATGCGGTACCCTTGCAATATTGAGCATATATATGGCACAAACCTCTCCCGTATGCCATGATCTTCTACTATCTACTTCGCCATGTTCTATTATGAATATAGGCACGTATATACTACCTTGGTATATACGCACATATGCCCACCCTATTTCTTTTCGAATTACGAATCAAAACCCTAACTCTTCGTTTGACTCTGCCATAATCCTATGCATCTATATGAGTATACCGGCAATACTTCCCCAATTCCTAACCCCCATGACTCCCTATCATTATCCTAACCCCGTCGTCACCTTTTATACGCTAATTTTCAAGTGTATGTGGGTATATACATTTGGAATTCTAGCTCACTTCTTACGAGCTAAGGAGAGGTCCAAAACCCTAGCTCCATGTCCTCCCTCGGCCCTCCTTCTTTTGTCTTGATTATTTAACCATGTAAACATATTCCATTAACGAGATGTTTAGGACGATATTCCTGAAACATTTAAAATATGACCTTTCACCTAATTTTTGTTCTGCAGAATCTTTCAGAATAAACACGTGTACCATGTTGGCTTTATATCTGGATTAATTTCCTTTGCATCTTAATGGTCTTGCCATTTGAAACAAACTCCCTCCTCGTGTAGTAGCAAGAACCAAAAATAAAAATAAAAATAAAAAATTGCATGAGTATATGTTCATGAGCATGCATGCAACATTAATTCACTCCATAACTCCATACGTGTTCACTTTCCAATTTAATTGAAATATATATGCAACAGTGCAACCTACCTGTGCAGGTGCATATGCATAAAAAGTAAATCATGCTTCTCCTCCTGAAGCCATCCTGTGTCACATCCCATCACCTGCGCATACAACACCAATGAATTAAACGTCAGCAGTACGAGCTCACTATTATACCAAGCATTTCACTGTTTCTTTCTGCCATCACCACCTTCATGGTAGAATCGGTGCCTAATTTTTCCTGGTCACCCGAGCTGCTACAGTACGTGGCGTCCACTCCCCTGCACACCATTACTGCATTAGAGCTTCCCTTCTACAAATTCTTCCCTGGCGTGCCACCTTCCGAGCATAGCAGTTCTGCCCAGAGCGCATTCCCCTCCTCAACCGAGCGCCCCTTTCTTCTCTGCTTTGTTTCTTTCACTCTTCTCCGAGCAGCTAAGCACCTCACTCCTTCGAGTGCAAGCAGCCGGCGAGCCACCTTCTCTTCCTCTAATACTGAGCCCTAAGCTCTTGGAGCTCTCCCCTTTCCCTAATCCCCCTACTGTTCTTCTTCTAGCTACTCTCCATCAAGCACTCGAGCAGAGCTCCCCTTTTTCCTTCCAGACTAGGGCAAGCCGAGCAAACCCTTCCTCTTCTTCCTTTCTCTACTTTCCCTGAGCTCCCAAACCTCGAGCTGCTGCAGCCCCAAGCACCCGAGCTCCTTCCTCCCTGCACTCACTCCCCAAGCTGCTCCAACTCCTTCGGCTCTCCTTCTTTCCATGCACACCAAGGTAGCTAGTGCCCCTTCTTCTTCCTCCTAGATCAGATCCAGCTAGGAGCAGTCTTTTCCCATAGCTCCAGTCCTCCTGACTTCGAGATCCCATACTGGCCAACTACTCGAGTAGGCCAGCAACACCAGCAGCTGTCGAAACTCGCCGACAGAGGACCCGCGCCACCTCCCCATTCCCCATTCTCTCTCTGTTCTTCTCCCCTCTGCCTCCAACCTAGCCGTCGGCATCTCAGTCCCATGCGCCCAGCTCCTTGCCATTGCACCAGTGTCGCTGGTGGCCATCCACACCGCCAAGGAGCTCCCCGAGCTGCCACGGCGTCGACTCCATCGTCGCTGCCGCTAGGAGCATCGCCGTTGGCCCTCGGCAAGCCGATTCCAGTTGACGTCTTCTCCGCAACATCTGCAGCCAACACTCCCTCCCCTCCTTCTTCTCTTCCGTGGAATAAACAGTCAGTGCTTGTGTCTGATGTGCGCATTCAATGAATTGTTAGAATCCGAGCTAAATCGCTGCCGGTTAGACTCCGAGCTAAATCGCTGCCGGTTTAAGCGGTTATGTTCTCTTCTCCTCTACGCTTTCTATCACAGAAGACACATTTTCTTTTCCTTCTGTGCGTAAAGCCGCCACCACCCATCAAAGGCGTAATCCGTATAATACGTCTCCTCTATTGGGATGTAAACTCTGCGTATTTCCTATATCAGTATGCGTATTCTTTAGCAGAAAATGTACTTAGCTCAAGGTTATATCCCTTGTCATCTCCAAAAGCAGAAAGCGTACTCCTTGATTCTGCTTTCGATGTTACCTATCTTGCGCTGCCGATGAGACCTCTCTCCTCTTTATTTCCCTGTTAGCAGATCCTCGGACCTTCGTACCCTCTCCGTTCCAGTTTTGATCGAACCGATCCTTTTTCCCAATGAGCTTACAAATTTCCAAATTAGCCATCAAGGTAACTCTAATACTTTTAAAAGATTTTGAAATCCATTAATAATAATAATAATAATAATAATAAATAATTAATTAATTAATACTTCAAATATGTATGCTAAATATCTTGTTCAGGTTAGCCGCAAACAGTTAATTCTTTCCTCTCTAAAACTTTCTAAAACAAAACCTAATAGGCTGAGCCTAATAGCATTTTGGAAGTCCAAATCCATTTATACTGAGAAAGCAGAAGGTATATCATTTTTTATCTTTACACAAATAGTCTGTAACCCTATGTTCTCAAATAACCTTGAGACCTAAAATAGTTTCAGTCGAGACAAATAAGATATCATGAACACCCTGTTCTTTCAAGACCTTTTAAATACCTACTGATTGCCATACCTAATTAAGTCTTTTGGACAAATGTTCCTCAAACCTTATGAACATTCTACCTCCTCTATGTTGTGTGAAAGGAAAATTTGAAATCCCTAGAATATCAATCATGGGGAACCATGTTCCCTAGCAACATGAGAATCCTTATTTCATGTGAAGCTACTTCCTTCTTGCCTTTCCACAAACACTAATAATCAACTAGGTCCAGAGCATATTCTTAAAATTCATGAGTGAATGTTTGGTTCTTGTTTGTATCTTCCTTGCACCGTTGTTTATTAGTTGTCTTTCCGACATGTAGATACGACAATACGAGATATCGCGCGAAGGATCCCGGACCATTGCCGTCTCAAGTACAAGGCCAAGACCCGGCCAATATCGCCAAGCAAGCACTCCCACCTTGAACATGTCGAATCACATATATGTCAAAATTTAAATACTTTGTTTGCAACTCTGCATGTTATGTGTGTATCAACAATATTTTGTTAGACCTAGATATATCCAATAGTTGCATATGACATAGGTTTGAAAATCTGATCCTTGTAACCCTAGTAATAATTAGCCGGTCATCGCACGACCAGCAGAATATTAAGGGTATAGGCAATAGCCACGCTTAGACTTGCTATAAAGAAAAACCTAATTTTGTTCGATTCATGCGAAACCCTCATTGGTTATGGGATTAAAACCCCAAATAAAATAGAGGATGATTTTGATTCGGGTAAGAACAATAAGTGGAGATCGGAGGAGTGGTTGTAGCATGTAGTGACATGACTAAGAGGTGACGATGTGCAGTCTTGCTCGAATCAGTTAAGGACCGAGCCTAAGTGCTGCTCGGCCAAGTTCGCTTCGTACGTCCACATGCGCTTTGTGGGAAGGGCTTGGCTAAATATCCCATCAAATGCTAGTGTCTAGACCCGTAGGCAGTAGGAAGAGAGTGCTAGGTAGATTGGCATCCCTAGAGGACTTCCGCGTGATTACGTAGGGAGTCGTTCAACACAAAGGTAAGTCCACTTTGGGTTGTGAGTCGGGAGTCATCGAGCACAAGTGGAGACTGGGTAGATCTTATCTAGCGGGTCCAGTTTTGGTACGAAAATAGGGGAAAGTCTCGTTGTAATAGCCCTGCCGGCACACCTCGCAAAGTGTGTTTATTGAGCTCTGGCAACAAGGGGACTTACATCTTGTGGGTAAAGCCGTACAACCTCTGCAGAGTGTTAAAATCTATTCGAATAGCCGCGTCCTCGGTTATGGACACAACTTGGAAAGGCCACACACTGGTTAGTCTAAGTTTTGGTTACGAAATCTGGGAATGGGATTAAGGATGTGGGCATGATGTGTCCACAGTGTGCAGTTTGAGCTACAGGCTGATAGAAAGGAACTGCAGAAGTAAAACCTAGCCTGTGCTGCAGGGCAGTAGCACGGGTAGGCTTAAGGACTGTCTGAGGCGATACACGGGTTATTGACCTCTAGTTGACGATTGTCAGAAGGTAATCTCTGGCACCAGATACTGACCTGCCAGAGACGGGCTTGCTTTCAGAAATGCTTTTGAATCTATTTCCATCGTATTTCAAATGAAAACTTACTTTTCCGCTCCACCTTCAACTTAGGGTAGAGTCTCTTTTATTGAACAAACCTTGCATGAAATATATCCGTTATACTCTTCCTACGGGATGCTTGCGAGTATATTTTATGTACTCACCTGGCTTTTTGATTTGGCCAGACGAAAGAGACGTCAACTCCGAGGATACGATTGTGTTCGCGAAAGCTAGGGTGTAACCCCAGTCAGTTGCCTGTCGGGTATGGCATACTGATGGGCCTCATCACCGCTTGATCTTCCGCTGCAAGTTTATAGCCGTTGGGCTACAGGTATCAGACTTCGACCTGAATGGTCAAATTACACGTCATATACTGATATGTGTGTGTATGACAATGATATATAGGTTAACTTGTGTGTACCGGTTACTGATCATGGGACCGGTACAGTAAACACAATGGATTATCCGGCCTTAAAACCGGGTACGCCACAGTATCTAGCCCCATACAAGGGACAACGATATCATATCCCTGAATTTCAATATCATGGACCTGTTGGGATGAAGGAGGTCTTCAACAATCGGTATTCCTCTCTATGCAACATCATTGAACGAACATTTGGTTGTCTCAAAATGAAATGACGCATTCTGTGTGACTTATCAAGCTACCCAGTGGACAAGCAAAAGATGATCATTGATGCAAGCATGGCTTGCATAATTTCATTCGTGATAGTGCACTGCGTGATGAACACTTCGAGAGATTTGAGACATAAGAATACTATCACGATGACGTGGCCGGCGGAGTTGGTGTGAATAATGCTCCATCTAGCAACGATAATAGTACTATGGACCAATAACTTTGTTGCAACCTCTTTTGTTGACAAGAAAACGTGTCAAAATCTCGTCCCAACTTGATGTGGCACTATAAAATTATTGATGTCGTGCTTGTTTAATTTTTTAAACTTCAAATTTTATGCCCAGATGTATAAGTGGCATAGGATATGGTCCAAAATTCTGTCAATATCAGTATACGTTAAATTGGATTGGACCAAAGGTATTTTAGATATTTATTCTTTCCTCTCATACTATAAGCTGCTACTGATTAAGCCATAACAAATAGAGAATTAACTTATCTTGAGTTTATCTCTACGGTGGTTTAATTAGAGCTTATTCTTATAGCTGATTTATGCACAAACTTTAGTTATAACAAAAGAAAAATCTGAGACGCAGCATTGATACTGTATGCGTCTGGTTTATAGTAGCGACTGTGTACACTAGACATTGTCTTTGAGAGCTGGTCATGGTGTTACCATAAAAGGTTTGAACAATATTTATGAAATAAAGTTATTTAAATAAAAACTCAAAGTATCCTCAGCCCTTACTTCAGTCCCTAATTATGTTATCCGATCCTGTCCCGCATCCTGTCGTCCCGAATCATGTCTCGACGTGACATTTGCAAATTTCAGTGCCTGATTATGTTATCCCATTCGGAAAAAAATTTGCTTAGGTGGCACGGATCAAAGTGCCACGCGTGCGGTCAAACATTAAATGAGCTGGTTAGGACCTCACGTGATTCCTTAAAACCACAACATATAGATATAACAGTGCAAGTTTGAAAAAGAAAGAAGAAGATACAAACGTGCATTTTAGAGCAATCGCAACCTAGCTGATAGAAACCGTGATAGTTCATGGACACGGCATACACTTCACTTTCTTGTTTTTGTACTGTCAAAAACATTTATACTTTCTTGCTTTTGTTTCTTTCTTAAAATATTAAGGGTGTGTTTGGTTCAGCTACTCGGGATGGATGGGATTGGGCCGCCCGTATTTTCAGAGCTAAAGTCTGTTTGGTTCAGCGGCGAAGCAAAGGATCGGTCCACCCGAAAAGAATCTTCGGGGCAAAATACGGGACGGGAGGAGTCGGCCGAAATCATCGACTCGCGTGGCCCGCGGCCGCCCCGCACTCGCGCCGCCCGAGCTCCTCCCCGCGCTTGCCCTCGTCGCGCCGCCCGAGCTCCTCCCTGCCGCTTGCCCTTGCCGCGCCGCCCGAGCTCCTCCCCGCGCCCGCCCCTCTCCCGCCCCGCACTCGCGCTGCCCGAGCTCCTCCCCGCCACTTGCCCTCGCCGCGCCGCCCGAGCTCCTCCCTGCGCCCGCCCCTCTCCCGTGCCGCCTTCCCCCCGAGCGCAAGCCGCGGCCCCAGCAGATCCGTGCCCGCCCGCTCCCCCGCCCCCGCGCCCCCGGCGGCGCAGCCCCCGACCCAGATCCGGTCGTCGACCCCGCCGCCCTAGCTCCTCCCCGTCGTGCCGCCCCCTCCCCCCGCCCGCAGAGCACCGCGCCGCGCCTCCCTCCTCCCCCCCGCCCGCCCGCAGAGCCGAGCGCCTCCCTCCCCCTCCCCCCTCCCCCCGCCCGCGCTCGTCGCCGGGGCAACCGGAGCACCGCCGCACTCCGGTGACCACAGGAATGGACTCCCCGCACCGCCCCCATCCCATTTCCGTGGTCTCCCGGCCGCCATCCCCTTCCCTCTGCCGGCGACCGCCACGGCCGAGCCACCTCCTCTGCTTTCTCTCAGCTTTTCTCCCTCTGCTGCTGTGATGTCCAGTATAATAACATTTGAAAATAATATGTTAGTTGGAGGATATTAATTTTAATATAGGAGAATGGAATATAGCAAGTAATAATCTTCACAAGGTTATCACAATTTGATTTTAGTCATCCACTCTCACTCCATCCACTCTCACCCCTCCAACCAAACATAAAAAATGGTTCACCCATCCACTCTACCCATCCAACTAAACAAAAAAATGGTTCACCCCATCCACTCTCACCCCTCCAACCAAACAAAAAAATAGACCACCCCACCCCTCAACCAAACAAAAAACTGGATCATCTCACCACATATAAATAGATCGCCGTATCCCATCCACCCGAGTCCCCCAACCAAACGCACCCTAAGCGCTTGCTGCCAAGTGAGACTGCAGTTCCCGAGTCCACCTTGACGCCGCCGCCTTCGTCACAAACCATAAAAACCGAAGACCCCCACACCTCTCCGCCGGCGAAATCCTACGGGGTGTCAGCGGCGGCGATGGGGGATTACGCGGTGGCCAAGACGTCGGTGTGGTGGGACATCGAGAACTGCCATGTCCCCCGCGGCTGCGACCCCCACCTCATCGTCCAGAACATGAGCTCCGCCCTCGCCACCTCCGGCTACACCGGCCCCATCTCCATCTCCGCGTACGGCGACACCGTCGGCATCGCCCACCACGTCCAGCACGCCCTCTCCAGCACCGGCGTCTCCCTCAACCACGTCCCCGCCGGTATGGAACCCACCGCCTCCGGCAACCCCGCTCTGCTCCCTTATCTAATCACCTGTGGCGTGGTGATCCGATTACCTCTCTCTCTCTCTCTCTCTCTCTGTCTCTCTCTCGCCAATGCATGTGGATTGCGCCGTTCAGATGGTGGGTATTGCTAAATGGATCTGTCACAGTATCTCGGGATAACACTGGAATCTTAGGGTTTGGAAGTTTCCTGATTTGGGGGCCTGCTTCATCTGATGGGTCACAGCTTGTGGATTCTGCTGGTTTTGACGAGGTTGTCGTGGTGTGATGGTGTGGCTTAGGAAAGGGATCGACTAGGGTTTTGGGTGTTGGACGTTTTGGTTTGTTCTGGCACACTGTTGGGTTTTTTTCATCTGATGATGGGGCGTGGTGATATTTGTGGTCGTAGGGTTCCATCGTTGATTTTGCTTAGTTCGATTGGTACTGTCACGTGCTCACGTGGGCCTCCTTGTTGTGATGATCGTGGTTATGTTTGTGCGATGTAATTTGGCACGTGTTAATAGTCATGTTCTTCTTTTGATTTCTTACAGTAAATTAGGACTGTTCTCAAGGTGCAGTATTTTGAAATGGTTAGGAATACTTGATATATTTGCTTATAGTTTGTCTGGCTTGTTCTGTTGACCCTTGAATTCTTCTGTTCTCCTGTGGACGTAAATGGTAAAGCTTCCGTTGCAGGCTTTCTGCAGTTTTGTTAGCTGCTGCGCACCTCAAAATCCATATCCGTTTCATGGGGTAAAATGGCGAGAACTCCATCACGATAACTCCTTGGTGGTATTGTCCAGTTGGGGCAGATAATTTGTGGGGTTTAAGTCACTTTGTTTGGATTACTTAGAGATGTGACTAGCGTGTATGTATACAGGCATAACCTCGAAATCCTTGGTATATTTGTAAATACTGGGCGTTATGAAATGACAAGTATATCCATAAAAAGAAAAAAAATTGAAATCCTTGGTATATCATAGTTTTATGGCTTTTGCTAATATATAAAAAGATAAAAAAATTCACTCATAATTGTATGCTATAGAGAATGCCAAGTCAAAGATCAGCATTGACTTTAGACTGGATGGAATATATTTCTTACTCATTTGTGTATACCTGAAAAGTATATGTGTTCTCTCTGTGATTCCTAACTAGATTTTATTTGGATTTTCCTTAGGATTATCTAGAGATCCAAATAAGTAAGGGTTGACCATGAGCATGTGTGGTACATGTGAATGAGAATGACATAGTGTTTACTCTTATGGGTGATAGTAAAAGCTGAGTTCTTCATTGATAAGTAATGAGTGAGTTTTTATGATTAGCTATCATTTCCATCTATCAGTTCCGCAGTTATATGATTTTTTCCGCTTTGAAGAATGAGCCCAAATTACCACTATAGGTTGCCAGATATTCTTCTGGCAGCTGGCCATTAGACATGGTAGCTGTGTGCTGATTGTATTATATTTCTCATGTTTTTAATTGTTCCCTAACTATTGCAGGCATTAAAGATGCAAGTGATAAGAAAATATTGGTTGACATGCTGTTCTGGGCTATTGACAATCCTCCGCCAGCAAATTATCTGCTAATCTCTGGTGATCGGGACTTCTCTAATGCCCTTCATAAGCTTAAGATGAGGCGATACAATATTCTATTGGCACAACCTCCAAATGTGTCTCAAACACTAACTGCTGCAGCAAAGAGTGTTTGGCTCTGGAAAAGCTTTGTGGCTGGAGAACCACCATTAGCACAGTCACCATACATAAGCAGCATATCAAGTGGCACTATGGATGATTTGGATACGTCGAAGAACATAGTTTCAAATTCTTCAGACGCGACTCCACATACCAACCCTCCAGCACAGAATCCTTTTCGGTGTGATCATCAAAATGGTGGTAGCGGAAAGGCAGATAAGCAATATAAAGGTAAGCAACCCCGAAAAAACCAGACAGACAATGTATCTAAACAAGCAAGCAAAAAGGAAAATTCAGTTGATGGAGTTGCTGATAATTCTAAAGGAAGCACCACTAACCAGCCATGTCAGCCTTCTACACCATCATCAAGTTCCGAATGGCAGGATGGGGCAAAGGTGAACCAGACAAGTACACCAAAAATTCCGCCCTTTTCCCTGTCTAAAAAGCCTGCAAAATCCACCCATTCCCATCAAAAGAGTGCTCCTCATGACTATTTCAGTAGTAAGAAGCTTGGTGTGTCAACTGAATCTGCACTGAAAAATGGTGCTCCTGATTTTGGCGTTGCTAGTGGCCATTATCATCCAAAACACCAGAACCAATCCTCTCAGCCGCCAAAACCCCATAATCCAGTGATTTCTGGTCTTCACAGTGGATCTGGAAATTTTCACTCATCAAATTCGCATAGAAGCAACTCGTGTCCGCCACAAGCCGGGCATAATGGTGTTCCTACTGCACCATTGCAGTCCTGGCCAAGTGCTCCTCCCTATCATGCCCCACCAATTAATTATCCTGATATGAGTCGGCTGAATATTTCTGGCTACCCCAGAGGAGGTCATGACAACCAAGGTTTGAACATAAACTACCATTCAAACCATTCTGGTGCTGTTCAACCTGCTTACAATAATTATAGTTACAGACCTCCAACTCCACCTAATATATCCAGCAACATGCAAAACACTGGACAATGGGGAGTGAACCCTGCATGTCCACAGCCATCTTCTGACTCTCAAAGTCTTATAAGAAATATCTTAGGTGCTTTGGAAGTACTGAAGACCGAGAAGCTTCCACCAACAGAACAGTATATATCAGATTGCATACATTATGGAGGTGCTAATCTACCAAATTTTGATGTTAAGAAGGCTCTTGAACTGGCCATTCAACGTCAAGCCGTCGTCACGAAAAAGTTAGGACCTATGTCATTCTTTCTGGGGAAAAATGAAAATCTCTGGAAATGTGTGAATATAATGGATACCAATGCAAAATATCCAAAAGAGATGCTAGATGCTGTTCACAGGTACATATCTTGTGCCCCTGGTTGTTCTGCGATAAAGAATTCTCAATCCAGGTAAGGCCTGATACCAGCAATATGTGGTAACTAATTCTGTATTTTTCTTGAATATGGTTACAGTATTGCAAATATTATTTGTTTGTAGGTATCAAGCTGCAACTTTCTTAAAGAAAACATGCTTGAAACATCTTGCCCTTGGTGAAATTCTTCAGGTTTCGTATATCATAACCGATAAAATAAAGTGGTTTGTTCCCCACTCTTCAGGCTGGCAGCCGTTGTCATTGAACATAATAGTGGTTGACGCTACTACAGATGCTAGTGGGAAATCTTAGCCTTGGTACATTTCGCTGCTCATACCAGATGGACAATTTGAGCTCTGGTAGTTGGTACAAACTGATTCCTCAAAGGCTATGTTCTGGTGAAGTTATATCTAGTATGGTGGCTCATCTTCATTTTGCCAATATTATCCTTTTTTTAAATGATATCACGAGTGGTTTAAGCTCAGTATGTCTTAGTGGCAATCAAGATGTCATTATCCTAATCTCAGTATGTCTTAGTGGGAATCAAGCTGTCATCATTCTACTGGTTTTATTCCTAGTACTCCTGTCCGATGGGAGCAGCTTAGGTTGCTGTTATGGTTATGAGAATGATACTTCTGTTTGTAAGTTGATTCTGCAATCGAAGACAAGGGGATGCAGAAGGGTTATGATCTTTTGTTCAGGCAGTATAACAGAGCCTGATATTGGAGGTTACGATCTACTCTCAGTTTCCCCAGTTGGCCTAAAAGGCATGCTCGATATATCAGGAGTTGATTTCGAGCAAATCTGCCATAGTGACTGCAGAAGCTGCTGCTTTTTATGTTCAAAGTACCAACATTGAAGCCCTTTGTTTGCAAATACTCACCTGTAAGTATTAACACACATGGATGGATGGACCATGTGGTGTTCAACGGCTCTTGGTGGCTCCATTGGTTGATATTATCTTGTACTGGGAACTTATTTAAAGCTACCTTCGCTATGGCTCCTGGCAAATGGCAATAAAGTCTGGAATGCGTGCAAACTGCATTCAGCATAGTAACTGCCTTGTCAGTGTGCCAAGGTTGCCTCTGAACTTGTCATGCTGTGTGTAGATATTGGTTTGGTGCTTGCCTTGGCTGCAAGGCTTCCTTTTGTTGGCTTCCCCTGTTGGGGAAGGTTTGGAATTAGCTAGTGCTTTTTCCATATATCGTTGTTCACCCAGATTGTGTGATGCCTCTTGTAACCAGAACAGTTATCTTCTCAGAGTATCATATTCCTTGTAATTCTCTTTAGTAGTTGTCTGCTATATGCTTGATTATTATGTGATCATGTCGATGTTCTGTGCTATAACGTGTGATAATTGGTACTGTGCATACTTCGACCGATGTTACATTTCAAGGAATGAATTCTTCCTTCGCTGCTGAGGCCTGACCGCCGGAGTTGCTGACTTGTTAATCAGGTCCATGTATTAATCAGGACACGCCAAAAATTCTGCAGGCTTGTGTTAGGCTTGTGTTTTCATACAAAAAGGCAGTGTCGTAGTACAGTCTTGGCTGTCTCCTACACGGCAGGAAAATCTTGGCAAGACCGGCCGCTAGCAACTCAGTTGGTATAAGCATAAAAATAACTGTCACATTCAAGCCAATTAGATCCATGATATTTACTGTCAAAACTCAAAACCTCTCTTGCCCAGTGATTGATGGTTAAAACTGATCCATACCAGTTCTTGATATTTGCTTGAGCGGTACAGTTGCATGACACAAAGGCTGCCCAGGAAGCAAATGCATGAATCATTCTTCTGTTTGATCAATTAGTTCTAAATAAACTGAAAGGCCTTCAAGAGAAAATTCAATCAGTGAAACTCCTTAGCACTTGCACAGAGACAACAACCTGACTTACATGCTCGGAAATCACAAATAGTGATTGGTGCTTTTATTCAAAGCGCGATTGTTTTACATCTGTACAGTTTAACACGAAATTGGTGGGGTCTTGCCCCGCTTTTTACGTAAAATGAAAAATGTAACATGGAATTCTCCTTTTCTCGCTTATGAATATGGACAGAGTACAATGGTCTTCCACTATGGAAGAAAAGGGTTCTGGGAGGAACAAACTTTCTTTTGCCGCTTGTATGCCCTTTCATAAAACCAAAAGTAATTTCTCAATCAGCTGTAAGAATGTGATCTTGTTGAAGAACATGGAAAAAGTGGTCTAGGTTACCTTGACGCGCTGTATGAACCAAATGAAACCGCTGCACAAATTATGAGTAGAAAGGGCACTTTAACCAATGTCTTATTTGATCTTCCATATCCCGTCGGGACACCAGATCTCATTACATGTACTGCATTGTATGTATGATCCATCTTATTAGCTACAAAGATGGAGGAAAACATTGCACATTTATGAAATCGACTTCACCTTCCATCCTACTCCCAGATCTTTTTCCTGCAAATGGTAATGAACAAATCATCCCATCGGTGAACCTGATAGCAAAGTAGGTGCTGACTGGTAAAGGCAAAACATGGGTTAATTTTCTGAGTAACATACCATCCTTCAAACAAGAATATGCTTCTGCTATCTGCAAACACAAACACGAACCATTATAGATTATATTACAAGGGGAAAATAAACAAATTCAGAAATTGTGTTGCAATGCTTGTACGGCAAACCACATTCAGATTCACCCAACTGGAAAAGTATGAGTGTAACTCAAACATGGATAAATTTTCTTCGGAGCTCCGGAATGCCATATACATGTCCATAAGTTGAACAGGTATTCTAAAGCTCAGGAGGTATTAATATCACATCTATGCTCATTTCAAAATCAAACATTTAATTGTGGAAAATAAGCAAAGTAAACGCTTTTAGCATGGTAAAGCTAAATGTCTGTTTTAATTAGCATTCCTGCCTGAATTACGCCATGAGAAACGAACACGGCAAGAACAAACATCATGACGCCTAAAAGTTTTTCACCACGATTATTGACCTGCTTGAATTTTGACTCGGCTTGGGACTTCTGATGCGTCGGGACACGATCGAGATGGGACTCCATCACCATTCTTCTATACGCAGCCTTAACCTGCATCAAAAGATGGGGAGTAGGCACTCAGAACTCGCAGATTGCCACCCTGCTGCGCCAAAATCCACCAGAAATTGCTCAGAGATCGGCGCGATGGAGCAAGAACTAGCAACTATGGATAGACCAACACCAGGATGAGATGAATCGGGGTCGGAGATTCGCCGGGGAGCAGAGAGAGAGAGAGAGAGAGAGAGAGACAGAGAGAGGAGGGGGGAATTGCGGAGATAGATGATACCTCGGAAGGGGACGGGCGGGAGTAAGAGCATCCACAGCTGGTTCTGAATACCGATCCGTATAGCTATTATTTGGCTCAAACAGTAAATAACGTGCTCCTAGCAGGTTCCCTAGACCGTTCCCGTCCGTATCTCGTTTCGCAAACGAGCTCGGGCGTTCCCCAAACCTAGCACACATTCGAGGTTCTCCATATCCCAACCGCCGGCCTCGGAGGCCTTCTCCCCGCCATCCTCGTGCTCCTCCTCTCCCCGTCGGCGCAGATCCCCTCCACGGCTGCTCCCCCTTCAGCTGCTCCCCCTCCACGGCTGCTCCTCCTCTCCCCGTCGGCGCAGATCTCCTCCATGCCTGCTCCCCCTTCTCCCGGTGGCGCGTAGATCCCGCCGGCGGAGCGCCCCCACCACCCGCCGCCCCTCCGGCCCTCCTCCGCCCCTCCGGCCCTCCTCCGCCCCGGCCGCCGCCCGTCCGCAACTCCTCCGCCCCGACCGCTGCGCCGCTCCTCCGCCCCGTCGGCCGCCCGCCGCGCCGCTGCCGCGCCTCCACGCCCCAAGCTCGCCGGCCTCTTCCGCCGACGCCGTCCCCAAGCTCGCCCCGTCCTCACCCTCCTCTCCAGACGCTCCTCCGCCCCGCCGGCCGCCCGCCGCGCCGCTGCCGCGCCTCCACGCCCCAAGCTCGCCGGCCTCTTCCGCCGACGCCGTCCCCAAGCTCGTCCCGTCCTCACCCTCCTCTCCAGACTCCAGGTCTCCCCCAAAAACCCCATCCATCTCTTGAACCTCATTTCTTAGCTTAGATAAATGAAGTGCAATCATTGTACTAATCATGTTTTTTTCTCTGAATGCTCATGTTTAAATCCTTTTTTTGAACAATCTCATGTTTAAATCGAGTATCCCATTTGTGTTCTACTAGAGGCACTGTGATCTACGCAACAATTAGCCTTTTTTTGTGATTTACGCAACAATTAGCCTAACAAATCAATACTGATATATGAGTAGGATATTTTGGATACATTCGTAGTATTATTTCTCGTACATAACTTTAGATATCTGCTACTAGCAACTAATTAGGTGTAAGTAAAATAGGTAGCAACTTGCTTATGATAAATAAATCAGATAGCAACTCTATATATCCGTTACTTCAACTAATCATGTGCAAGTAAATTAGATAGCAACTCTATATATCTAAACTAATCATGTATAGGTCTTGTTAATCTTTGATTAGCTCTGTGAATCAATTGTGGTATGGTATTGGAAGCTAATTTTGTTGGTACTGCTTCGTAGAACTGAATCAGCTATTAGATATAGTCCTGTGTTACGATTGTGAATTAGTAAATATGTAATGTAGCTATTAATCGGATTTTTTAATCGAAACAGCATGGAGAAGGATGGTGTGAAAGACCTCCAAGGATGGTCATGGACAATTGAACGAGAGCATTTATTCAGACTAGTCACTTGCCTATTTATGTACTAGTATTGGTTAGTTCTGTAGTGATATTGTTCTGTTTTAATTACATATGTACCTGGTTCTGTATGAAGTGCTATGTTTTGTAATGCGTATGTCTGTTAACTTGAGTATAGCTTATGTTTCACAGAAAAGGTATCATGGATTCATTTTACTTGAATATATTGACTGGGGAAACTGACGCTGCTTGTTGGGACGAGAACTTAGAAAGTAGCCCTTTTGAGGAGCAACCGTGCCAACCTGATCCTATCATTCCCACCAACAAATCAAGTACTAAGAGATCGAAGAACTTCAGTGAGAAGGAGGACATCCTTCTAGTTTCAGCTTGGTTAAATATTAGTATGGACGCGGCACAAGGAAATGAACAATCACGTGCTACTTACTGGAAACGAATCCATGCTTACTTCCATGAAAATAAAGATGTGGAGTCGGACCGTACTCAAAAGTCCCTTTTGCATCGTTGGTCGGCTATTCAAGAACATGTTAACAAATTCTGTGGTTGTCACGACCGAATTGAGAGAAAGCGGCAGAGTGGTGTCACAGAGAAAGATAAGGTCAGTCCTTAACACACTTATGCCTAAGTACTATTATTATCGGCTATTGTTGACATCTCAATTTTGGTACATTCGTAGATTCTACAAGCCTGTGCACTTTACAAGGAGGAAGAGAAGAAGGCATTTCAATTTCTCCATTGCTGGAATGTGCTGCAGCACCATCCGAAGTGGACAGAGAAGCTGTCACAAAAGAAGCAGAAGGTTTGCTCAAACTCATCTCCAGGTGCATCAAGTCCTGCCAATAGCTTCTCTTGTGCTATGGGTACTGAGGGACAGGCTCCAAGTCAGGACGATGATTCGTTGAAGAGGCCCATTGGAAAGAAGGCGGCGAAGGAATGGTTGAGGCGGGGTAAAGCTTCATCCTGCTCTGATGGTTCAGAATCAATTTACATGGAAGCTTTGGACAATATTTGGTCCAGGAAGTCAGAGGCAGATGGTCTGAGAGATAAGAAGAAAGAAGAGAGGTATGAACGAGCGTATGCTCTGGAGCAGGAGAGGCTCGAACTAAAGAGGCAGGACTTAGAGCTCAGGAGAATGGTGGAAGAAGAAAAGATAATGAATATTGACACTACAGGGATGGCCGATCCTTTGAAACAGTACTACAGATCTTTGCAGAATGACATCCTTGCTAGGCGCTGCAGCGGGTCTGGTTAACTCTAGTCCTATTGTGTTCTATTTGTAGAAGAACTATTATGCTACGTTTATTTTAGTTATGAACTTTTCTGTATGTCTGAAGTTAAATTATGATATGGTATGACATGGGAACTTTAGTTATGAAATGTTATGCTGTGTTAACCTTTCATATGAAATGTATTGCTGTCATGAAATGTATATAGAGATTACGTAAGCCGATAGAGATTACATAAGCAAATACATATTACCTAAGCTGATAGAGATTACATAAGCAAATACATATTACCTAAGCCGATAGAGATTACATAAGCAAATACATATTAGAAAGCTCGTACTACAGATTACATAGATTAGTTGCCTCCGAAAACCATTGATACTGTAATTAACTTGAGGAGCTTGTCCTTCAGCTAACTTTGCAAAGAGGGGCGACCGGTGAAGAACATTGATATCATTGTGTGACCCCGGTAGACCGAAAAATGCATGCCAAATCCAGAGATTTTGTGAAGCCACAGCCTCAAGAATTATAGTGAGCTCGTGCACGTGTCCACTATACATGCCCTGCCATGCTGCAGGGCAATTCTTCCACTTCCAGTGCATGCAGTCTATGCTACCAAGCATACCTGGAAAACCTCTTTCCTCTCCAATCTGGAGTAATTTAGCCATATCGATCTCATTTGGAGATCTTAGGTACTCATCTCCAAATATTTCAATAATAGCTCTTACAAACCTTTTCACGCTCTCAATAGCGGTGCTTTCTCCTATGCGGACATAATCATCCGTAGCATCAGCTGCAACTCCGTAAGCAAGCATTCTGAACGCAGCGGTTATCTTCTGCAAAGAAGATAACCCTAAAGCACCAGCATTATTTCTTTTTTGCACAAAATATTCATCGTACTCTTCTACTGCGTGTAAAATGCGAAGAAATAGATGACGGTTCATTCTAAACCTGCGCAAGTAGGAACATCTATCGGTATAGAGAAGGTTGAACGAAGTTGCATGAACTGAAATATGAATCAGTGCTAAACCTGCGCCGGAAGAATCTTGGCCCGTACGTAGGAGCATCAGAGAAGTAGTCCTCGAAAAGTCTTGAATGTCCTGCTTCTCTATTGCGATGAACCATTTGACGACCAATCACGGACCTTGTAGGACGTCGAACTTGCGAACGTCTCTGGTGTTCATGTGCTACTTGTATGGTCTCAAAGATAAGTTGGTCGTCTTCATCGGACGACGACGAATCTAACAAAGTTCCCATGAAAAAGGTACGGTGACTCATGGTGGAAAACGAGTAGGTAGGAAGTGCAAATGGTTTGCTGCTGGTTCAGAAGGAAAGAAGAGGGAATGGCAATGGGAATGCAGGATGAGCAGGTAGGTGTGCATATATAGAGGTCCAAATATAGCCGTTGGGAATATAGCCGTTGGGGAGAAAGACCTGTTGGGAATATAGCCGTTCAAAATTTACTGTTCGAAAAAATAGCCGTTGGGAATATAGCCGTTCAAAATTTACCATTCGGAAAAATAGCCGTTGGGAAAATAGCCGTTCAAAATTTACCGTTCGGGAAAATAGCCGTTGGACACAGGCGTCGTTCGAAATAATATTCGTTACGGAAAAATAGCGGTTGAGAATTATGGTGGTAGTTATAGGAAATCAATAAAATATAGGATGGTGGGATATAGGGAACGAGATTTAGGGAACCTGCTGCAGTGTAAAGAGATATAAGGAATGAATCTTTTAGGGAAGCTCCCCATATGGAGATATAGGGAACGAGATTTAGGGAACCAGCTGTGGATGCTCCTTAAGCCCAGGAGCTCCATGGCCTCGCTGCTTCTCATCTCTCTCTCTCTCTCCCTCTCTCCCCCCACTCCCCTTCCTTCTACCGGACTAACTGCGGCGGCGGCGGCGGCTGCTGCTGCGACAGCGCGGCGGCTGGTCAGGTTGATCGCGGCAGGCGCAGCGCACGAGTGGAACAAGCAGCGGGAGCCGCTCCACGTGCAACGCGCGGCAGCCTCGGTGGCAGTCTCTCAACCGTCGGATCTTGCTTCCGCCGATCGCACGGTCAAAGGCAAGTCTCCACGCCGTCACCGAGCGTGCTCATATACCGCCGCAGCCGATGCCCAAACGCGCGCGCTGCTGCGACAAACTCGAACGCTTCGCCGCCGCGGCAAGCCAAGCCAAGCGCCGATGCGCGCGCGCGGTGGCGCGGCGGCCTTGTCGCCGGAGCACCTGGCCGCGCACGGGCGCCTCGTGAAGTCGGCGCACGCGGACGCCTTCGTCGCTACCACCGTCATGCGTGCCTACCTCCGGGCCTCCCTCCCGCTGCAGTCCCTGCTCCTCCTCCGCGCGCTCCTCCCACGCGCGCCCCGCCTCCTCGCCAACTCCTTCTCCCTCTCCCTCTCCCTTCAGGCCTCCGCCGCCGCGGCGCTACCCTCCCCTGCTGCACCCCCGCTACTCGGCGCCTCCCTCCACGCGCGCGCGCTCAAGTCCGGCTTCGCCGCCGCCGACCTCTTTGTCCGCACCGCGCTCGTCGAGATGTACTCCAAGGCGGGGCGCGCGGAGCTCTCGCGCGCCGCGTTCGACGAGGCACCACGTCGGGACGTGTTCCTTTGCAACGTCATGCTCGCGGCCTACGTCGCGCGCGGGGAGGTCGCGGACGCGAGGAAGGTGTTCGACGGAATGCGGGATAGGGACCTGGTGTCCTGGAATACGATGATCCACGGGTACGCGGTGAGGGGGGAGGTCGGGATGGCGAGGGAGATATTCGATGGGACGACGGACAGGGACGCCTTCTCATGGAGCTCGATGATCTCGGCGTACGCCAAGGGCCGACGGTCCAAGGAGGCGCTGGAGCTGTGGCGGGAGATGCGTGCGGCGCATGTCGCGCCAGACTGCATCACCATGGTGAGTGTGCTCTCAGCGTGCAGCGATATGGGGGCGCTTGCCATTGGCACAGAGATACACCAGTTTGTGGAGAGCAACAGCGTTGAGGTGGACGTGAAACTCGGGACTGCTCTGGTCGACATGTATGCCAAGTGCGGTGACATAGAGAATTCGCTGAGAGTGTTCCACACCATGCCAGCAAAGGACGTGCTAACTTGGAGCTCAATGATTATTGGACTGGCCAATCACGGACTTGGCCATGATGCTCTCAATTTGTTCTCGGAGATGATATCAGATGGGCTGAAACCAAATGAGATCACCTTCATCGGAGTTCTTATAGCGTGTACTCATGTTGGTCTTGTGACCGACGGCAAGAAGTATTTTAGCTCAATGAGTGAAGTTCATGGTGTAGTGCGGAGGATTGAGCACTACGGATGCATGGTCGATCTTTTGGGGCGTGCAGGCCACGTTGAGGAAGCAATGCAGCTTATCAGGAGCATGCCGTGCGAGCCAGATGCAGTTATTTGGAGAGCACTTCTTGGGGCCTGTCGCATCCATAAGAACATAGAGATTGCAGAGGAAGCTATGGCCAAATTGCGAGTGTTGGATCCTCTTGCTGATGGGCACTATGTGTTACTGTCAAACATATATGCCCAAGCAAACTCATGGGAAGGTGTTGCAGAAATGAGAAAGACGATTAAAAGGGAAAACATTCAGAGGGTTCCTGGAAGAAGTTCGATAGAATGGGAGAACACAGTTCACGAGTTTGTTTCTGGTGATAGATCGCATCCGAGGTTTGAGGAGATCTACAAAATGTTGGAAGAGACGATGGATCAGTTAAGACAAGCTGGATATAGGCCAATGACAAGCTTGGTATTGCAAGATATTGATGAGCAATCTAAGAAGCGCGCCTTGGCTGAACATAGTGAGAAGCTAGCCATTGCTTTTGGGCTGCTGACCACCCCTGCGAGGTCAACTCTTCGAATAACAAAGAATCTCAGAGCTTGTGAAGACTGCCATTCAGCTATTAAGCTTATATCCTTGGTATATGATCGTAAGTTGATTGTTAGAGATCGGAACCGTTTCCATCATTTCAGTGAAGGACAGTGCTCATGTAAGGATTACTGGTGAAGTTACAAGCTTGTACAAGAACAACTTCTTGGTGCAGCAGTTGTTTGTTCATACCCTGCAAGTAATCTCATGTTTAAGATTACTAGATATTCTTTTAGTGAGCATGCATCTGAAAGAACTCACCAGAAAAAGAAGCTCCTATCGCATACATTCTTTCCAAGTCATGAAAGCCATTTAGGAGCTGAAAAAGCAGGACAGAAGCTTACATTCCAGTACATAACTTCAGAAGAGAAACAGAGATCAGATAACTCTTATATGTACACTTCAATTGTTTACAGTAGTCTAAAGTCAAATTCAGATCATAAAGTATCCAAGATAACAAATAGGTTATTTTTGGATGGCCAATATACTCTTTTCACGTAATTGAATTGTCTAACTTTATATTTACAACGTTTTTACAAAACTGTGCCATACATGGTAGCTAGTGAGTCCTCTTGTTAAAAAAAAGGGGGGGCCCTGAAGAACTAGGCAGGAGCTCTGCCTCTCTCATAGATGGAAGTTAACGGAAAATAAGTTCAGTTCAGTACAAGGTAGAAACAAGGAGCCGGCAAAAGAAAGAAATAGAGAAAAACAACACTTCTTGGTCAGCTAGGAAGGGGGTCGCCTGTGTCATTTGAGGTCCTACAGAACGCGAGCCTTCTGGATGTTATGTCCTGTTGCGCTTTAAGCGCAACGGTGTGAACATCTGTGAGTACATTGTTGAAAACGCGGGCGTTTCTCTCCTTCCAGATATTCCAGAGCGCGTAGGCAAGGATGCCATATTTCTTCCGTCGATCCTTCTTCCCCCATGTCGAGCCGCATAAACACCACCATGTCGATAAGTTGTCTTGGTTAGAGTGAAGGAAATCAACAGTGGTAATCCCATTCATGGTAGCAACTTGGCGAAGCACTTGTCTGGCGAATGCGCAGCCGATGGTGATGTGTGAAGCTGTCTCCGTGTGGATCCCGCATAGGGTGCATATCAAGCCATTATCCCATCCGCGCTGCACCAGTCTGTCTGCTGTGAGGATTTTATGTTGGAGGAGGAGCCAAATATGGATTTTGACTTTGTGTTCTGTCTCTGCTGTCCAAATGGTTGTGGTGTCAAAGCTATTATATGTTCCTATGAACTGGAAATTGTATGCTGATTTGGCTGTGTATTGGGCGTTTCCGGTCCAGCGCCATGCTATGCGGTCTGGAGTGTGGGCGTCTAGCTGTACCTCCCGGATGAGGTTCCAAAGCGTAGCGAATTGATGTACCTGTGGAGTCGTGTGAATCACGCGGAGTGGTCTCATCCATCTGTTGTCTTGCAGCTCGTAAGCTACTGTCCTGTGCTTCCTGTTGGCGAGCGTGAAGAGGTCTGGGGCGATCTCCCTTGGGGCGGCGTGGTGGAGCCACCTAGAGGTCCAGAATTTCGCTGTACCGAAAAAGCTACTGCTATACCGAAAAAGCTCTTGTCTCATAGAATCCTTCTTCCAATGTTGCTGGCTTTTGCATACGCCCAAGTCATTGGAGAGCGTTGCACACAACTGCAGCATAAAACAATAACATACATTGTAAATTACATATTTGGACTTCGTGCTGTAAGTGAATGCTCAAGGAAAATACAGATGATTTGAAACAGAGACTCAGCAAGGGAGGGAGCAATACCTGTCTGTACAGGGAACAGTCTCCAGATGACCTTTTTAGCTCAACAACATAAAGAGATTCATTGATCTCAAACACCTGGAATAACAGTATAACAATGTTAAGAAGCAGCAATGTCTAATAGAAACACATTGCACATCATGAAATGACAGAATTATTAACTGTGAAGTTTTGATATGATAGAAGTACCTCAGCAGAAATTAATAAGGATCCATATCCTCTTGGATTCACTGGTCCCTTGCAATCTTGGATCACTTTTAGCTGTAGGATATGATAATATAGTTTTCAACGTCATCCATTAAAAAAAAATCAACACCATGCAGTTTACATGAGTAGAGCGGATAGTAGTTCATAGTCCATAGACACATATGAGGTCACTAACCTTGCCATTGTTCTTTTGTACTTGGAAGCCCATTTTTGTGACATTGCTCTCAATCTTCTCAAATAGATACCTAGGGGAATGATTTGATGCAAATCTGATTTTCCTTTCTGAAACATCCTGCAATAAAGTCGCGTGTCTGACTTCAGTGTGAGGTCACTACTAAAATGGACATCTATCATCTCAATAGCGTTGACATGCAAATGCCCAGTAAGGACATGTATACAAATAGGACAATAGTTCGTGGCTTTGTCAATCACTGGTTCCTGGCAGCTCTTGTTTTCTTACATTGTTTAACACTTTTGTTATTTGTTGTCCTTATGATCTCAAGTTTGACCATTCCAAATTAAATCCTGTTGGATGCGGAGTGTTGGGTAGGATCTAGCTTAGGACCTTAGCAGCAATAGTGAGGAAGTAAAATGTGCACGCGCACACACTAACAAATGAGTATGAGATGAAGAAACAAATATTGGACCCACCTCTTTCTCAAAAAACCCAGATAAATCAAGGCATGAGGACATTCCGATGAGTTGAAAAGCATTGATTTGGTTGATTGCAGGGTTGTCTTGAATGTCGTTATGCTTCAGAACAATCAGATGAAGTTCAGTCGTTGCTACTCAGTTAAACCATTGGATTATACAGCAAACAGCAGTACAGGTCACATAGGCTACCTTGGTCATATGTGGGTTGTCAGCACCAATGTTGTTATCGTCATCATCATCAAAAGGCACAGCTGACGTATAAACTTGACTGAACCAATCATGTGCCTTTATTCCATCCATACCAAATCGGGTAATTGGGTTAGGATCCAGCATTTTTCGCAGTATATCTTGGGCGCCTGGCGAAAGCCATTTAGGAATATGAGCATCCCCCTTCAGAATCTGAGAATAATATCATAGTGTGAGATACCTTCTGATAGCCTAATTTTGCTAATGTAAGCCTTGATTCCTTGCTTTATACCTTCTGATAAAGGACAACCATATTTTGGTCATCAAATGGAAGATTCCCTGTAAGCATTACATACAGGATAACACCACAGGACCATATGTCAGACAAGGAGCCATCATAACCTCTGTTGAGAAGGACCTACATATACCATTGTCAGAGTTCATGTGCACTTGCAGAAGAACCATGAAGCAATAGTAGGAGAATGTTTAATCCGCACCTCAGGGGCTATGTAGTTAGGGCTGCCACATGTGGTATGCAGTAATCCATCTTTCTGAAAAGGGGCTTCATTTTAGAGACCAGTGAATTTGTTCAGCTTGATTTGACGTAAAATAAAATGCCATACCCGTTGATGCTGTGAAAACGCACTTAGTCCAAAGTCAGAAACCTTTATGTTTCCTTTTGCGTCAACGAGGACATTCTCTGGCTACAGAAAGGTGCAGAGGAATAACAGGTTTTAATCATGTATTCCATTTGGATCATTCCTCTCATTGTTTGCTACCAAAAGGTGACAACTCTCAAAAGATGAGAGTAGAGATTAGTCCTGTGTAGTTACCTTAAGGTCCCTATGATAAACTCCCTTGTCATGGCAATAGCTTACAGCATCCATTAGCTGCTGGAACAGTTTCCTTCCTTCTTTCTCTGACAACTTACCCTTTAACGCCTGTAATGCATCGAAGGATGTGTTAGAGATGCATGTGAAAGCCTTGTAAAACTATTACTTTGCTTCATTAGTTCCTGAAGCATGCTTAGTTCAATGAAGCAGAAGGAGCAGTATACTAACGATTTTGTCAAATAGTTCCCCTCCATTTACATACTCAAGGACCATGTATATCTTGGTCTTGCTTGCTGAAACCTGCAGAAGAACAAAAGAAAGTTGTAACCCACTCCGGCTGGCCAAGGACAATGTGGATGTGAACAATTGAAAATAGCTGACTAATTCCATGTTCTCATGAAATTTTAGGTTTCAGGGAATCAAATTTCAATGGAGAAGATGGCCTCAAGCTTCGTTGGCTGGTATTGATGGTAGCAGTACTTCCTTCGGCGTGCAGGCATCATTTTCCAATCTTTCTGATTGTAAGAAGTAGGCCTATATGGAGATTATCTACTAATGCAATCAGTCGGTGAACCTAACACTCGGAAATAATGGTCTTCCTATAAAATAGTCTTAAAAGTTACTCCCTATAAAAGAATCTCATGTCGCTTGTTTGGCACTTTCTCTCTGCATTGCATTTGCAGACATGTTGCTTAGTGGGATCATGCCGTGCAGCCTTTTGTGTTTTCTTTGCCTTGCAGGATCAGAAGTTGCCTGAAATGCATAAAACGATAACACGGTGCACCCAATTATTGGGTTTATTTGGGAGCATCCATTCGGTGACTTCCAGATTGGTTCAGCTACTGTTAACCAGGCATCAGTCAGGACGTGCACGTCGCGATCTCATCACTGTCTTCGTGGTGGACCAATAACTGCCGTCGGATCCTCGGATTCGACGGCTCAGATGGCACACAAACATCATTGCCTCGGTCAAGTCTGAATATCTTTTTTTAAGCATAACAATTCTGAATATCTGATGATCTCAACTATAATAACACCCAATGGGCAATGGCCGTCATTAGATTAGCAGGATTCGATGTGACAACCCAGAGCTTTGTCTTTGTTTGCACACGCCTGTGCTGGATCTTATCCAATCCTAATAGTCGCCAGAGTAAGATACTCCAAGAAACACAAGGGCAAAAAAGATACTAATGTTGGATGTAACACGAGGTGAGTGGGGCCCTTGCCCTTTCCTGCTTTGGTTGGGCAGGAAATTCGTACTTTGGCTGGTCATCTCGGGTGTTCATTTGTTTATACCGTTGTCGCAGTCAAGAAAAGGAAAGAACTCCTTTTTAACTACCCATTTGGGCAGTTATTCAAAGAGGACTGAGCTACAGATTGAATCTTCTTTGTCGCCACAAATATATATATTTTGGTCTGATAAACATCATCCTATTTTTCTTTTTAAAGTTAGCCGCAGCCTAGAAGTTCACACGGCAACTCCTCCAATAGCACAGTACCTGTGATCAGCTGATAAATTAGGGGCTGTTTGGTTGATTGTTGAATTTGCTTAAGTTTGCCGCATTACATGTTAGGCAAGTTTGACTAATTTAGGTGAGTGTTTGATTTAGTCATATCTTTCAAGATTCTTTTTCTAGTTATAGGATTCGACGTGCTATAGACTCAAAAATTATGGCAAGATTTGCTTAGCCTTGCCAAAATGTGGCTCTAATTATATCGAACTAATCATATGCAAATTTGACTAGAAATATGTGACAATAGTAGTCCTAAACCAAACAGGCCTAATACTCATTTACTTTTTCTTTAAACGACAAACGAGTCTAGTACACATTTACTCCTACGCAACAACCTATGCTGCCTTCAGCCATCTTCTCCCCAAGAAATTTCAACAGCAAGAACAGGAAAAGTCCAAGAAAAGAACAACGAGTTTGCCGAACAATCTGCGGAGAAGTTGGAGGAGAGGATGTGAGCTTACTTTACCTCGTACAGCCGGACGATGTTGGGATGCTTAAGCAGCTTCAGCGTCGCGATCTCCCTCTTTATCTGCACCACAGCAACATCGGCGAAGCCGTCCCCCATTTCAGCGAACAAGAGCAAGGAAAGCACAAAAGCATCCAGCAGAAAAATTGGACGGGCGGAGTGGCACGGGGAGCACCTGCTCGTCGATCTTCATGGCGAGGATGCGCTGGCGGTCGAGGATCTTGATGGCGAAGGCACGGCCGTCGTCGGCGTGCCGCGCCAGCCTCACCTTGCCGAAGTGACCCTCCCCCAGCGTCCGCCCCATCTCGTACTTCCCCATCCGCATTGCTCCGCCGGACGACTCCATCCGGCCGGAGGACGGGAGCGCGCGCGCGCCGGTTCGCCGGCCGGCCGGCACCTCTGGGCGGATGGAAAGGTCAGGGACTTGCTCGAGAGCGCGCGCGCGCGTGCCGGCGTGCGTATGTGGACTAGAGTTTGGGAAGGAATGTTAAGGTGGGGGAGCTGCGAGGGCGCGGGTTTATTTATATTGGAAGTTAGCGGCGTCTCGGGTGCATCTGGGGGTGAGCCGGTGACCGGACCTACACTTAACCTTAATAATTTGGTTTCATCGAGTTATTAGTATTTTCTTCTTTTTTAGTTTTATTATGTTTCATGAATTACGAGGAATCAGGGGTTAGGTCATCCGTTAATGAGTGTGTGTTTGCGTGTCTTATCCTGATCGATGATGATTTGGAGAGGCAGTATTTGTTTGAAGGGATTATATTTGTATGAAGATGACAGGAAAAGTCGGAGTTTGATCTTTCGATTCGACTGTAAGATTGGTGATTTTTCTTTGGTGCGTTACTTTCTTTATTTAGTTTTCTATACTTCGTCAAATCGTCCATTAGGAAGTCGTATTCACTAATTGAGTATATTTTCACTTCTCAACCGTACTTCTTTTTAGAATACGCAGGAGACTTGCATTATTGCATTTACAAGAAGAGAATGTATAACAATAATTATCCTTTTTTTATCAAGGTTTGAACAACAATTATCAATTATATGTCTTTCTCAAAAGAAAAAGAGAAAGAGAAATACTTTTATGTCTATCGACCACTTTTCAATTATGAAAGGTCATTCATTAGCTAGCTAGTGTCATGTTCTCAATCAAAAATTCAAAAGGCGTAATAATGTTCTTCTAGCTAGATCCAAAGGCACACCAATGATCGCCAATGGCAATATCATGCGTCCTTAATTAATTTCTAGCCGCTAATTTTGCATATCAAAGAGTGCGTTCGTGAATGAAGCTCCTAAAACATACTATCGCCGTGTTAGGATAGATGTCCTTTAAAAAAATATATAGTTAATTTTTTTTATCTTCAACCACTAATTAATTAAAATTGACTTAGCTCGGTTAAACATAAATAGTACAATTAAATCTATCATTAAAAACCGTTTTATAATATAAATTTTTATAATATTTTACTTAGATACTCATCTAAAAAGTAATGATCAAAATTATATATTAGACATTGTACAAAGTCAAAACCCGCATCTATTTTAAAACGAAGAGAGTATAGAGCATGTTTGATTGAGTTGTGGCTTGCTGATAAGTATTTGTGGAAAAGTAGTCATTTGTTGTTTGCTATCTGAAAGCATGTGGAGCTATTTGGTTGAGTTGTGGGAAAGTTGTGGCTATAAATGAAGATTCCTGGAACTCTCCTAAAGCTCTGAGTGGCTATTTATGTGCTAATTTTATGTTAGTCCTCTTTTTGTGTTATTTAGCATGTAAATGATATAAATTTGAGCAAAAATTGCAAAAATTAACATTTCAAATGTTTCATTAGTGTAGACGGAGCAAGGAGTTTAGGCATCTAACAAGATCACCAAAGTATTACAAAATATGTTACTTGTTCATGCATCTAACAAGATCACCAAAGTATCTATTCTCCTCTTGCGCTGAACAAGGAGTTGGCAATTTCTTCAGGAAAGGAGTTCATGTTGAACTCGTCAGGTGTACCTGCGGTGCTATCTCATCCATTGCTTGGTACTTATACATTATGGGAATGTAGTTCTCATCGACATCACATTTATTAAACTCATTTTCACGTAATTTGCTATCTCAAATAAAATTATGGAGCACCATACAAGCACAAATAATCTTTGCTTGTGTATGAAGCGAGAAACTTGGCACATCCCTAAAGATGCACCGTTTGTTTTTCAGGACTCCAAAAGAGCGTTCAATCACATTATGAAAGGAGGAGTGAGTATGGTTGAACACCTCATACTTCCCCCTTGGTGTCTGTACACGATGAAAGTCTTGTAGGTGGTAAGTCTGGCCTTCATAAAATGCAAGGCATCTTTTTTGGTTTGGATAACCAAAATCAACAAGATAATATTTGTCTATAAATATAAACAAGTTAGCAATAGAAAATAATGAATAAATTATTTATAACTACATAAGGAAAAAGTTTCATTCGTACCTTCAGGAGGTTTAGGAAACTCGTTTGCATACTGCATAATAGAATAATGAAACCCGTGTGTCATGTACTGAGCCCAGTCAACCAGCAACAACAAAGGTAAACCTCATATCAAAGTCATAAATTGCCAACACATTTTCTGATGTGTACCCATGTCGGCCTGTGTGGTTAATGACATTAGCAATAGGCACCGCAACTTTGACATGAGAGCCATCTAATGCACCAATAGCCCCTTTGAAATGAGGACAGAAACCATCTTCTTGAATTTTTGGATGCACAGTTGTGAATGTAGGATCTTGAGGTATTATGATATGATCTTCGAAAACATACAAACAATTCAACACTTTTTAAAACTTTTCGTGAATTGTTTTAGTTGAATGGGAGAAACGATTTTCAGCTTGAGAGAATGGTTGGGGCCCTCCAACCATCCACAAGAACATAGCTAATACTTCTAGTGAGTTGACTTCTACGGTTGACTTTAATAAATACTGAGATACTAGCAGATCATGCCATGACATGAACACTTCACGGCTCATCCTAAACATCTTGTAGCAATCTCTATGGTGAACAAGTTACTCCATCACCCAATATCCTGTTTGTTCAGGAATTCTATAAGGTTATTTTTTTAGGTAAGTCCCAGTGTATCTATTGACCACGTCTCCTGCAACAACAACATGGTACGCCAACTTCGCCATCTTTATGAGATGTTTCTTTCTCTTGGTGGCCTCATACTGTTGGACAATTCCATTCATCTACAAAATGACAGCAAAGGGCAGCAACATTAGTCATCATATCATAGCAAATATGTGCCCCCAATGATAGCAACATTAATCATCACATCAGAGCAAATACATGCCCATATGGCAGCAACATCAATCATCACATCATTGCAAATATATGCCCCATATAGCAGTAACATTAATCATCACGTCATAGCAGAATTAATATCATAAATTTGTTCATTACACGACCCAAGTAGTTCTCAGATAATTCACACATAACAACAGCTATAAAAAGTTCACACATGACGATTACTAATGTTAAGAATACAAATTGCTCTAATTTTTAACCCCTTCAACATGATGCCTCTACAGCAAATCAAGCCTCACCTGCTTGGTTTCAATCAATAAGAACAACTCTCTATCTCGGGGTGCATGACAGGCTTTGTGGTAGTGAAAAACATATCAGTCCATTCAATGGCACCATATTCCACATCATCTTCAGGATTTCTTTTGTGGTAGGGATATTGCTAGTAGAAACACTATCAGCATAGCAATTAACACTTGAATTTATCATCCCGTTGTGTTCTTGAACTCACGAAAAAATGGGTTATTTGACTCTTTATCTTCTACGCGAGGCTCGACCTTGCGCTTCAAAGGCTTCTCTCTTTTCTTCAACGAGGACACATGCATTTCCTCATCAGTATCTTCACCCTCATGTTCACTCTCATCTTCTATTTGTTCTATTGATATCTCCCCCGGGATGATGGCTATCTCCCTAGTGACATGAGCATTGGCATACATGATATTCAGAGCCTCTAAGTTTTTTTCCAGTCCCTTTTTCCTAAACTTTGCATGGATCGAGTGGCACTAAAATATTACCATAGCCAATTTAGTACAAACACATACATTTGATTGTAATAACGCTTGAAAAATAACCGCAATTCATGAATGCCCTTACCACAAGATGAAGCTTCACCAATCATCATCAGCTACAATTGTTGACAATTGCTCATTCCACCTAAGCCTAGTTGTAGCTATTTTTAACTCCATAAATTTTGTGCATACAGCCTTCAATAAGTCTCATTTATTCCTAAGTTGTTTCTTTGTCAACTTTTTTGGAGTTGCACAGAAGAACTTGTCCTCAAGGTTCTTGTAACCTTTCCGATTAAACAAGGATCTGGCCTATTGTCAGGATTGGTCTCTTCTTTGCATATGTTACAAAAAATCCTAGTATGATAGGAATCCCAAATTGCCTTCTCCATCTAATTCATAATAAAGGAACTTGCATTTATTCACTGCAACACTTGTAAGTTGGACAAAGAAGTCTGGAAAACTATCTAAATTTAATATGTTGTCCACTATCTATATGAAACTATGCCAACTATCAAAAATTGTGGATAAACATATGTCGACGATCGGTAAAACGCCGATCTTATGGTATTCGTGGAACTGTGATACTTGGGGGGTAGGGACCTCTAGGACGCAAGGCCAAGAGATCTGACGGCAAGGAAACACCCTTTTTATACATGTTCGGGCCTCCCTCAGGATAATAACCCTACGTCATGTTCGTATATATTGATCAGGAATGTCTTTACAAGGGATGTGTATATTAGTGGCTACCCTAGACCTAATCGGAGACTACGGCGATTAGTTCCGCTAGGCTCAACTCCTTCGAGACAGCGGGTCTTCTCGTGGGAATCGCTGGGGCTTCTAGATGGCTTCAGGCTTCTCTTTGGCTTCTAAGACCTGTCCTCCCCTATAGGATTGCAGATCCTTTTATAGGGGGCTCCCCGAGTTGTACATGGACTTAGACCCGAGTAGGATTCTGGCTTCCTTAAACGTCGGGATTGACTTCTTAGTTTAAGGGGTGTCCTTCCTCCTTACGAAAGTGACGAGGGAAGCCCAACCGGGTAGGCCCAATGACTCGAGTCGG
>JAGXJF010001032.1:0-10344 GCA_019208055.1 Stipa capillata | reverse complement strand
TTTCTCAAAATATTTGGTTGCGCTTGTTGGCCATATTTGCATCCATATAATACCCACAAAATTGAGTTCAGATCTAATCAATGTGTTTTCCTTGGCTATAGTGGCAAGTGTAAGGGCTATAAATGTCTAAATATTACTACGGGGCGCATATACATATCACGCGACGTAATATTTGATGAGAAGGTCTTTCCCTTTGCCACTGTCTCTCAAAATTCCTCGCCTGAATCTGTCACCAACCCACAAATTCCTATCATATTTTTCTTCAGTTCCGCCTCTTGCACCGTCCTTGTTCGAACCAGCAATAGATAATGATCATGCTATGGGTGGTAATCCTATTATGTTACCGACTAACAATGGTGCTGTAGCTTTTCCTGATTTTGCAGATCATGCTCACAATGTTCATGAGGATGCAGTTCAACCGAAGGCACCTACAGACCAGGAACCGGTCATACCGGTTGCTGACTGTCCGATTGAGTTAGATCCAGCACCTGCAGTAGAACTAGGTGCTCCTATGCCAGCTGCACCGCCACCTATTCCTCGGGTTCAAACAAGTCTGAGTCATGGCATCAGTAAACCAAAGGAGTACACAGATGGCACGGTGCGTTACCCCCTAAACAAGCGTGCTTTTCTTACATTTACAAGCTCTTGCCCTGCCGAGCCTATCTCACATGTAGAGGCAGCCAAGTTCGCTGAATGGTGAGCCGCAATGGATAGTGAATATGCTGCATTGATGCGCAACAAGACATGGCAGCTCATCCCTCGCCAAGCACACCACAATGTTGTCGGTTGTCGATGATTTTTAAAGTGAAACATAAGGCAGATGGTACACTGGATCGGTACAAAGCTCGGCTGGTTGCAAAAGGCTTTACACAGCGGGAGGGCATTGATTACGGCGACACGTTTAGCCCTGTGGTAAAGCCCACAACAGTGCGCCTAGTACTCTTATTGGCTGTGTCTCGTGGATGGCATCTACGGCAGATTGATATTCAAAATGCCTACTTTCATGGCGATCTCTCTGAAGATGTTTTTATGCAACAACCGCCAGGTTTTGAAAACTTTCAGAATCCAGATTATGTATGCAAGCTTGACAAAGCCTTGTATGGTCTCAAGCAGGCTCCTCGGGCGTGGAATGCTAAACTCAATATGAAGCTCTTAGCACTTGGGTTCATGGCGTCCAAGTTTGATTCCTCGCCCTTCATTTTACAACGGCCCATGGTGTCCATCTATATGCTGGTGTACGTTGACGATATAATCATCGCAAGCTCCAACGAGAAGGCGTCTGATCAGCTCCTCCACCAACTGTCCAGTGAGTTTGCAGTTAAGGACCTTGGCTCGCTGCATTATTTTCTAGGAATTGAGGCCACATAACACCGAGACAAAGTAGTGCTCACGCAAGGCAAATATGTTCAAGACTTGCTGCACCATACCAACATGAAACTAAGTAAACCGGCAGATACACCAATGTCAAGTATTGAGAAGCTGTCAAGAGAACATGGCAAGGCCCTCAGTGACCGTGATGTGCTCCTGTACAGAAGCACCGTGGGAGCACTCCAGTACTTAACTCTCACGTGACCAGACATCTCCTTCTCTGTGAATAAGGTGTGCCAATTCTTACATTATCCGATTGATGTACATTGGGCAGCTGTCAAGCGAATACTGCGATACTTGAAAGGTATATGCTATGTTGGATTGAAGATACAGCGTTCATCTTCCCAAGATCTTAGCGCCTTTTCGGACGCTGACTAGGCGGGATGCCCTGATGACCGGCGATAACGGGAGGATATGCAGTGTTTTGTGGCCCAAACTTAGTGTCCTGGAGCTCTCGGAAACAGCCAACCATCTCTCGCTCAAGCACGGAGGCAGGATATAAGGCTGTGGCAAATGCAACCGCAGACCTTGTTTGGTTGGAGTCAATGCTACAAGAATTAAAGGTTCCATCTCGTAGGCCCCCGAAGTTGTGGTGTGACAATCTCGGTGCAACGTACCTCACTGCGAACCCAGTGTTCCACGCTCGCAGTAAACACATTGAAATAGATTTTCATTTTGTGCGAGAACGAGTTGCAAAACGTCAACTCAAGGTACAGTTCATCTCTTCCGAAGACCAAGTTGCAGACATCTTCACTAAGCCGCTGCCATGCCATGTGTTCCGCAAATTCTACATCAATCTCAATCTGCTAGAGATAGGTTAAGATTGAGGGGACGTGTTAAGAAGATGATCACGCGTACATGGGTTTGTTTAGGGATAAACCGTGTTGTTCTATAGATAGGATTCAGTTGGATTTAAACTGAGTTCTGTTGAGATTGTATTTGAGTACAGATGTAACCTCTTGTACGTGTGTATCTTGCTGACTATATAAACAAGTACAGCCCACAATCAAATGTGAGGCAATCTACCCAAATCCAATCTACCGAGTCCCTACTTTTTCAGCCTTCCTTTCCCTTTGGTATCCCACACTTTGGTCTCTTTAGCTCTTTTCCCTTTGATTTTCACCTTTAGATTTTTAGATTTACCCCTTGTGAAGCAAAGCATTTTGTGTCCCTCCACTTTGGCAACTATATAAGCACACCAACCTACCCAAGCTGCACACACACATTTGCAACCTTCCAATTTAGTTCCGGGCTCTCACTCCACACTTCACAGTAGAGCGAGTCCTTGATTAGCTAGCCGCGTACGCAGGCAGTGCAATGGCACCGGCGAGCGTGAAGGTTTTCGGGTCGCCGACCTCCGCCGAGGTCGCCCGCGTGCTCATGTGCCTCTTCGAGAAGGACGTCGAGTTCCAGCTCATCCGCGTCGACGCCTACCGCGGCACCCAACGCATGCCCCAGTACCTCAAGCTCCAGGTACGTACGCATGCCATGGCAATGCCACATTTGTTTTGTTCTTGACACTGATACTGTGGTATACATCAATGTTGATCAAACTTCTCTGATACAAATCTGGCAAATGGCGTAGCCGCGCGGGGAGGCGCTCACCTTCGAGGACGATAACCTCACCCTCTCCGGTAAGCATGCATGCATGGAGATATGATTCACGTTAGTTTAGTTTGTAATGGGAACTGAAGTGCAATCGTGTATACCGTGTGATGCGTGCGTGCAGAGTCCAGAGGGATCCTACGCCACATCTCACACAAGTACGCAAAGCAGGGGAACCCGGACCTGATCGGCACGGGCGCGCTGGAGCGGGCGTCCATCGAGCAGTGGCTGCAGACGGAGGCGCAGAGCTTCGACGTGCCCAGCGCCGAGATGGTCTACAGCCTTGCCTTCCTGCCGTCCTCCATGCCGCACCAGAACGGCAACGGCAACGGCAACGGCAACGGCGTGGTGAACGCGTCGAGCAAGCGCGTGGCGGCCGGGCCGGCGGCTGTGAGCACGGCCAAGGAGGAGGAGATGCGGAGGCTGTTCGAGAAGAGCCAGGAGGAGCTGGAGAAGCTGCTGGACATCTACGAGCAGCGCCTGGAGGAGGCGGCGTACCTGGCCGGCGACAAGTTCACCATTGCCGACCTGTCGCACCTGCCAAACGCCGACCGCCTCGCCTCCGACCCGCGCTCCCGCCGCATGTTCGAGCGGCGCAGGAACGTGAGCCAGTGGTGGGACAACGTCTCCAGGCGCAAGACCTGGGAGTACGTCAAGAGCCTGCAGCGCCCGTCGTCCGCCGGCGCCGCGCAAGCCCAGAACCAGCAGCACCTGCAGCCGCAGTCCGGCGAGGAGCACGGCAGCAACAACACCCAGCGCCATCAGTACGCCGAGGAGCAACCCGTGAACTACCAGCGCTGGTAGTCTT
The DNA here is from genome assembly GCA_019208055.1 of Stipa capillata. Lineage (NCBI taxonomy): Eukaryota > Viridiplantae > Streptophyta > Magnoliopsida > Poales > Poaceae > Stipa > Stipa capillata. The sequence goes on along the minus strand of JAGXJF010001032.1, from coordinate 6,563 downwards.
CCGGCAACGCGCAGTACTGATGACGAGTAAGAGCTTGGAATTAAGAAGGGGTTGATATGCATTAATTATCTTGTGTTACTGGTGTCTTCGTTGGCGTGTCGAGTTCGTCGCAGTTTGTTTTGTGGCTGCAGGGGTGTACAAGTGACAAGTCCATTTGCCTTCTGCAGGGGTGTTTTGTTTGGTACTGCTCTTAACGAAAATGAAGTTTTTTGTTGTGTCCAAGAATCCCAGCTTCATTTTCTTTGTAAAAGGTGAATTTACTTTCGTTTTCTTGTATCCATATCTACGTATAGTTTACAGTACGCGAATTAACCACGCAGTACCACAGTAAAACACAAAGTGCTCGTTCCAAAATGCAGCAGTTACATATTCCACAGGTGGCGAAGAGACAAAAAAGACATAACAGAAAAATAAAAACGAATCGCAGATATACAAACCCAGGCAAAGTTCCCAACAGCACATTGCGAAAACAACTTAAACTTGACTCGTGCACGACTTGCCGGACACCGAGATAGATTTCCAGGATTATTTCAAGTGAAGTGTCTGTGCACACACATGACCTTGATGATCAGGTCTGCAGCAAGAGCTTGCCCTCCTCTTTGGGCTTGGCGTGCATCTGCCTGGCGCGCACGCGCCCCTGCAGCCGCGCCATCGCCTGCATGCAGCTGACCGCCACCTCCGCCTGCCGCCGCACGTACGCGCCCCGCGCCACCGCCTGCAGCCTCACCAAGCTCCTCAGCGCCTTGAACGCCCGCCGCGCCTGCACACAAAAACGTCCTCGTAACATGCAACTCAAGCGTCGAAGCAAGAGGGCACACAACATGTTCGATCGCACGCACCAGGTGAGCTCTGAAGTATGCCTGGATGGTGACGGCGGCGACGTCTTCCCGGGCGAAGCCCTCCCTGCACAGCAGCGCGTACTCCTCGTTGGAGCATATCGACGACTCCTCTTCCTTGGGCGCCTCCTCGGCCACCGCGATGGGCGCGCTGCAGACCTTGACGACGTCACCACCGTTGCCACCACGGGGGGTGCTGCCGTGACCGCCGCCGGCGACGACCGCGCGCGCCGCCCTGCGCGGCGTCTGCACCAGCTCCTGGCGGGCGGAGCGGAGCCAGCGGCGCCGCGTGCCCGCCTTCGCGCTGCCGCCCTGCGCGGGGCCGCGGACGCAGCACGCGCGCTGCGATCGCCCGATGGGCGTCGCAGGGGTCCGTGGCGTCGTCCTCGCGGCCGCCGCCGCCGGTCCTGCCGAAGCAGCTGCCGTAGGCGGCACCGGGAAGCAGCACACCTGTCCGCGGCGCGGGGTCCTGGAGCGGACGCCGCAGAGGCGCCTCGCGGTGGGCGTGCACGGCGTCTTGGGCGTGCGCGTGCCGCCGCGGCCACGGGCGTCCCCAACAACGCTTCCGCAGCAGCTGGTAAGAGGCGTCCTCAAGCTGTGGTCGGCGTTGGGAACGAGGCAAGGCACGCAGCTGCTTCCCCCGGACGGCCTGTGGTGAGGGCCGATGCAGCATATGCACGCCGCGCTGCTGCGGCAGACGTCACCGGAGGGCTTGCCGGTGAGGCAGCCCAACCCTCGCGTTCTGGCCATGGGAAGTACGTGCAATCTCGTCTTCGTCGTTGGTCTAGCTTTATGCTGTATGCCGTGTTATGGCTTTTGTGGGGATGGCCGGCTGGCCGGCGAGGTGGTATAAATGGGAGTGGAAGCGAAGGGCGACGACGCGCGCGATGTGCGCGCCTCTAAGGGTGGTGGTGTCGGTGTGGGTGTGGTACGGTGCTCTTGTTTAGGTTTAGCGCGTGAGATTGAGGACAGGGTGTGAAGTCTTTGTGTAGTTTATTCGTGATCGATTTTGCTGAGACGACGATGAGAACGTGGCGGGATGGAATGGATGAGCCATGGATATGAACAGAAAAAGGAAGGCAATGCGGTGAACAGAAGCGAAGCATCCGCAAAGAACTCGACCCAATTGTGGCCCAGATCAAGCTCCAATCTGTTCTGCTTTTTGTATATATTTTTAGAGGAGCTAGGTTATTTCCAATAGGGTGATGTCAGTCTTCCCTTAGAGGTGCCACATAGGATTTTTGAGTTTGAGGAGAAAGAGAAAATTGCCTTTTGAAAGGATCTTAATAACTAAGATGTCTTCTAGAGGAGGGGGAGGGGAGAGGGTGAATAAGCTTTTAAAAATCAATTCTGGATTTGGCTTAATCCTAATGTGGAATTACAATAATCGAATTTTCGCAAACTCAAATCCTATTATGCTAGTCTTTCATGTAAGTATACACACCCTATGTAAATATATCAATGTTAAGGATGCAAGGATGATAAACGAGCAATTCAACTTCTATAAAAGATATACAAGTAATGTATTGTAAGTATGAAATGCGATAAGTAAAGGAGACAAGAGACAAACGATGTGTGACCCGGAGTTCGGATATCCACCAATATCCTATGTCTCCATTTGAGGACCAGATCACGCTTGATCAAAGGTGGGCTTTCTCTCAAGCCGCTTCCTCTCGAGGACTCTCCGGAGTCTCCCCGGTCATTATGGTTAGCTCTTTTCTCTACTCCCGAGATGGCAAGCTCCACAACCACTTCACAATCTCCCGGGCTTCCGCACAAGCTTCTTGAAGAGATCACCAAGTGTGGCGTACCCGGTTTTGAGGCCGGATAAACCCTTGTGTTTACTGTATCGGTCCCTAGATCAGTAGCCGATACACACAAGCACTTGATAGCATAGACATGCAATACATCGTTCATTACACACTTAGCCATGTTTGGTCTTTATTTAGTACAAGTCAGGCCTATTGGCCGAATTTAAAACAGCAGCTGAAATAAACACACGGTAGATAACCCATCAATATGCCAAACCACAGGCAACTGACTGGGGAAAAACCCTACGCCTCGAAATCACTATCGCTTTCTCCGGACTGGTACTCCTCCTCCTCGTCTGGCCACATAACAAGTCAGGTGAATACATTGAATGTACTCGCAAGCACTCCGCCAGGGAGTTTACCACGGATATGAGCATGCAAGCGAATTATCAAGAAATTGGCTCTATCCTAGGTTTCATATTGTACGGGAAAGTAAGTTTGCATTTGAAATATGTAGATAGATATTAAAGCAGTTTTAGCAAAACATCTCGACACAGCGAGATAAGGTACCTGCCTTTATCACTCTTCCCATTACAACGGGGAATCATTTCTGTGCTTTCCGCTATAACGGCAAAGCATGGTAATCGTCCGATTCCTCAGGGAGACATAGCTCACCCGGTACATACGGGGATACCAACAAAAACACGGTAATCGCCCGATTCCTCGGGGAGACATGGCTCACCCGGTACATACGGGGATATCAACTGTTGCCCGCTATGACGGGAACCCTTTCCTCCACTCCTCCCGCTACTGCGGGGATCTTTCAAGACCCTGCGAACTCGGCGGATCGCGTCCTTAAACCCATAACCACATTTTAGGTTTTGAAACCCAGTCTACTTTAGTGTGGCCTAACCAAGTTCATCCTTGACTGTGGATACGGCTATTCGAATAGATTTTAACCCTCTGCAGAGGTGGTACGGCTTTACCCACACGATGTAGGTCACTCTGGGCATACCGTGCACTGCATACTATCAGAGCTAGTACAACGAGACTCTTCACCGGTGTAAACCCAGCCACGAACCCGCCAGAAGGACATATCCCAAACCTAGCTTGAGTCAGTATCATCGCTTGCAAGGAGGTTGGTGTTCCAACTTTGTGGCGAACAAGCCATCGCTTTCCCGCGGAAACTTTTCTCTACAGAGGCTATAACCTCATCTGCACGCTACACACTGCCTACGGGTTCATGCTAGTCCAGGCCGGGTACTAGGTCAAGTCCTCCCCATAAAGGACATGTAGACGTACGGTAAGACTTGGCCAAACGGCACTTAAGATCGGTTCTTATGTGATCCGAGAGGGACTTCACACCTCACCCGTAAACGGATTGCGAGAACCACGCCGGGCATTACCTCACATTTAACAAGCTTCCTACTTTCCCCCTTCATTTCCGACCCGAATCAAAATCTTCTCTATTCTGATTTTCAAGTTTTAACGAAAACCTTTTTGCGGTAAAACATCCCAACCCATGGATATACTACCTTCATACTCCTTCGGACACGACGGTCCGTTTCCAAACATTTGCCACATGAAATATGGAAGTATTCCCCTTTTTATTTTGAAAACCTGATTTTGCTACCGCAGGGCTAAGCATACATACATACTGTACCCTAGGTTTCCGATAACTTTTCTGGAATATGTAGTCCTTAGGGTGATAAGGAATACAGGGTCGAGCTAGGGTTTTCTAAGCATCGGCCATAACTACCCTACATAAAATAACGGGTATAAAACATAGCATGCATGTTTCGTAAAACAAAATATATTTCGTAAACATGGGATTCAACATGATCAAGGGTGGAGAGCTTGCTTGGCAGTTCCTGGTCGTGATCCTGACGTGGAGATGCTTCTGGCTCTTCCTGACGAACGTACCTCACACCGTCAACTACACGTTTCCAAAAAGCACCAATAAGAACCAAATGACATGAGACACCAAAGAAAACCAGAATAGAACTTATGCCATGCTTGCAAGATTATGCCAAGGAGAGGGAAAGTTATTGTTTTACATTTCATCCGGGGACTAATTGGATTAGGGTTGCATGCTTAGAGCTTCTTTTGCTTGAAAACTTTAGGTTTAGCATGGTGGAAGAGATGTCTAGGAACTTAGTAGTCTAAAAGATGCTGGAGCAATGTTTTCGATAAGGTCCAACATGTTTAGGTACTATGGAAATATATATATATATATATATACGCATGAAATCTAGGGTTAGGGTTCTTTTAGGGTTTAATACGCCTTTTCATCTTTCGAACCATGCAACCTATGAGTATGTGTGTATTTATGCTAGAGTCAGGGGATTAAAGTTTTATCATGTGAGAAATCTTTGGAATGGACTAAAAGTTAAAAAGGAAATTTGAAAAGTGTTTGAATTTAAATAGGGTATTTGATTTACTCTCTGTACAGCATGAGATGTTTGAGTTTTTGAAAATTTGTTTGAACCAAAAGATGGGAAACATTTTTAGAAGAAATTTCAATTTTGAAACTTTTTTGAGAACCGGTCAGCTTGAGGCCGAATCGGTTGAACGAAGCTCAGGACCGGTCCTGGAAGAAAACCGGCCGGTTTTCTGCTTCAACTAGTGACGTCGAAAACGCTCGAGGGAAAGGCGCTTTCCTCAGCGCGGGGAGCAGGTCCGGTTGGGCTTGGGTCCACCCGTCAGCGCCCCGGTTTGGCTGTTGTGGCGCGGGACCAGAGCTTCCTCCCGGGCCCAGCGGTCAGCGGCGTGGCCGCTTGCCCTTTGAGTGAAGAACTCACCTGCTGGCCGGGGTGGGTGAGCACAGCGCCGGAGTAAGCTCCGCCGGCGACGTCGGGGACGGACTTGGCGTTGAGGTCGGGATTTTCAGAAATTAGAAAGGGGAAATGGTTTGGGAGTGGATGATGAATGCACGGGGGGAAGGAGTTCTCGCTATGGGTAGCCGAGTTGAGCTAATTTTTGCAAAGACAGAGGAGAGGAGCTTCCGAGTAATGGCGGCAGGGAAAGCTTGGGAAGTAGAATTGGGGTTGGTTCTCCACTCGGGGAGGAGGAGGGAAGCGCTGTGGGGAGATAGGGAGGCTGGCGCACCTTTAATAGGTCAAACATCGGAGGTAGCATAGCGACAGCCGCGGCAGGCCCCGTGCTTGGCGATGCGACGGCTCGGAAGGGCGACAGCTAGGGCCTCAGGGTAGTGGAGGGTGCAAGCTTCGCGATGGCGTGCGGCAACGGGTCTTCAGAGGCCAGGAGATGGGAAATGGCATGTCGATGCCGTGTACGTGCCACTGGTGTTTGCAGAGCGCGTCCAGAGCCATGCTAGGGCGCATCTGGACCGGCATGAGTGAGCTCCGGCGTGCCCTAGCATGTTGGAGGAGCGCCTGACATGTCAACGGAGCTGAGGTGGACAAGCGGAAGAAAGATGGAGAAGAAATTGGCTTGGAACCGTGCAGAGCAAACTTGCCAAGACCTGCCAACGTTGGCATGGATTGACATGAGGGTTGAATGCTGTGGATTAAAACTTTGCGCTGAGGGAAGGAGGTGTGGGGCATGGATCTTAATTGAATTAGGGATGCTGGTAAGAATTTGGAGTAAAGGGAATGAGAGATGAGCTTCATTTCATAGGGAAAAAGAAATTAGGGCAAGGTGCTCGACAGTGTTTGTGCAAAAGTTTTGAACTGGACATATGTATGTTTTTGCATATTTGAACTACTGGAACTGAGATGAGCATTTTGGAATTTTATGAAATTTTCCTGAGTTCTAGCTAAATGGGTTGTAGTTCAAGGTGGAATTTTGACCTAAATACCATTTTGGATGTAATCCAACATTTTTGAACTGGGTCCACATATATTATTTCATAAATGGGTGGAAAATAGCTTTAGATATTTTATGAAATTTTTCTAGAATTTTTGGATGGAAGAAAATACAGGCAATATGGATTTTAGGGTTTCTGCCCGATAAA
>JAGXJF010001031.1:0-88107 GCA_019208055.1 Stipa capillata | reverse complement strand
GGCGGCGGCGTTCTCACCGGAGACCTCGCCGGAGAGGCCTCGGGAGCGAGCTAGGAGGTGGGGAGGACGGCAGAGGCACGAGGAGCTCACCTCCGGTTCAACGAGTTGCTTAGGGACGAAGGACGGTGCCGGGTTTGGGGTCAGCGACGGGGCCCGACGGTGGAGGAGCTCGGTTACCGGCGATGGCCTGCTCCGGTTGTAGATCTGCATGGCAGGGAGGAGGAAGGAGATCAGTGAGGCATGGGGACGCTGGTGAGCTAGAAGATGGGAGGAGTGGGCTGCCGGAGTGCTGGGGAATCCTTCACCGGAATGTGGCCAGAGCTAGAGAAGATGACCACGGCAGGGGGCTTCCGGGCATGAATCTGCACCAAGGAATTGGGGGAGGAGGTGAGGGCGCAAAGGTGAAGCTTGGGAGCAAGGTGAGGGAGGCAATGGCTCACCGGAACACGAGGGATTCCTCGCCGGCGTCTCGGTCGGAATCGGGGAATGCAGCAGCACGAGGAGCGAGCTCGGGTGCCGGGCTAGGGTTTTTGGACAGGCGAGCGGGGAGCGGAGCTTCGGTCGGAACAGGGACTTTATAGGGCGGCTAGGAGCGCTGGAGGGTGGTCGGAACAGGGCAGGCGCCGCCCACCTCCACCAGTCGCCGGCGGGGACGTGGAGAGAGGGAGCTGGCAAGTGGGTCCGGGCGACGGGGTGAGAGGACGGGAGGCTGACGCGCGGGGCCCAGTGGCAGGCGGCGTGAGGTGACTGCGGCGGGAGGTTAGCGGGCCAGCTCGGGCGGCCCAGTAGGGTCGGCCCGACAGCCATTTAGGTTTTTCTTTTTATTTTTCCTTTCCTTTATAACAGAGGCAATTCTTGCGTCATTTTATGTACCAAATTAACTCCGAATAGCTTGAAATTTTTACAGGGTCTTCAAAATATTATTAGGGATCTACTGTAAGAATTTGAACTGATTTGGACAATATTTGGTCTAGGTTTGAATTCAATTTTGAATTTAGGGCTTCATATAGGATTTAGACTATAGTTGAACTTTTAATTATTTCCAAGGTTTCTGTAAATCGATAAGGGAATAGGGTTTCTACCCTGAAAGCTAATTATGCATCTTGGAATCTTGCACTTACGAGAAGTTGCTCCATTTCTCTTAACCCAAACTTTCGACACCTTTAGGGTTTGTATTGTCGAGGCTAAGTGTAAGGTTTTGAGGAAAGGTTCACCTTCGGGGTCAATACTTGCTTGGAAGGTACCAGTTTTAGTCCTCATCTCCACCCTGGGTTTCAACCCTAAAGTGAGTTAAGGATTTCAATTGACGTGGGCGAACGTTCCGGGGAGGAGAGGGGAAGTTAACCTAGTGGCTCCCCGAGAGGGGATCGTGGATCCAACTTCCTGCTAGAGCTATAATCGTTATTCGATACTTCGAATAAGTTGATGGGTGTTTGCTGGAATATCCACCGAGGATGAGATATGTACATATTCAATAAAGTTTCGTATTAGTGCATGTTAGTTTTAATAAGGTGGGTGTGTGTGTGTGTGTGGTTGTTTTTATAGAATGATGAATGCTATGTATGCATGAATGCAAGTCGAAAACCTAGAGCGTCTAATTTGGGTATTACACGAAAGGCTACGTAGGGCAGGCAAATCATTGACCGTGCAGAACAACATGGCGTGTAGGGTGAAGTTCTCTTGTTTGTATGCATCCCATACCTGTACCCCTTCATTCCACAGTGTTTTCAAATCTTCCACCAAAGGTCTTAGGTATACATCAATATCAATCCTAGGTTGCTTTGGCCCTTAGATAAGCAGTGACATCATGATGTACTTCTGCTTCATACACAGCCAAGGTGGTAGGTTGTACATACTAAGAGCAACTAGCCAAGTGCTGTGCCGGCTGCTCATGTTGCCGAAAGGATTCATTCCGTCCGTGCTCAATGCGAACCTTATATTCCTCGGCTCCGCACCGAAGTGTTCGAAGATCATGTCGATATTTCTCCACTGCGCAGAATCGGCAGGGTGTCTTAGCTTTCCATCTTTCTTATGGTCCTCCGAGTGCCAGCACAACAATTTGGCTTCTTTTGGATTTGCAAACAAACGCTTCAAACGCGGAATTATGGGCAGATACCACACCACCTTAGCGGGAATTCCTTTCTTCAGCTCGATGAAAGACTCGCCGTCGTCTGGTTGACTCTTACGGTTGTAACGAGATGCTTTGCACACTGGACATGAACACAAGTTTGATAATTCATTATGGTACAAGATACAGTCGTTCGGACATGCATGTATCCTTTCTACCTCCATCCCCAGTGGACAAACCACCTGCTTTGCTCGGTATGTGTTTTTGGGCAGCTCGTTACCATCCGGAAGCGTCTCCGAGAGGAGACCTAGGAGCGCCGTGAAACTCTTGTCTGACCAACCATAGCTTGCTTTTAATTTAAGCAGCTTGAGCACGGATGACAGCTTTGTGTATTTCGGCTTGCAACCTGGAAACAAAGGTTTTTCTGAGTCCTCAATCAAGTACATGAACTTGTTTAAGTCTCTCTCAGTATTAAAGTTCACGTCAGCATCGCGCAGCATCTGATCCAACCTGTCATCGTCCTCTGTGCCACCACAATCATCGTCTGCACCTACTTCCTCATAGCGGCCACAATCATCGTCTATACCTACTTCGTTGTCATCTTCTCTCCTTTCGTTGACTTCGGGTTCTTCGACGATGCCAACGTCTTCGTGTAACATGTTCTGCTCTTCACCATGTTTGGCCCAACACGTGTAGTCCGGTTTGAAGCCCCTAATAATCAAGTGCGCTTGGATCTGTAGGGCTGAGTTGTGTCCGAGAAATGATCTCTCATTTCTACAATCGCAACAAGGACAATATATAAATTCAACACCCTTCTTCAACCTATCCTCCTCAGCAACTCTCAGAAAATTCGTCACACCATCAAGGTACGCTTGGTTCGTACGAGAACCGTACATCCACACCCGATCCATCTAGCTACACGTGCTGCACAACAAGGAAATTAGTGTTAAATTGACCTAATAAAAGAAAGCCACCTAGCTTCTCATCGAAAAAAAGGAGCTTATCTAGAAATCATACTGCAATTTAAGGGTATAAGGGTATAAACATAAATATCAAAATGCAAAACATCGGCATGAGATGAAATGCATGTCATGGAATAGAGGACATAAAATAAAGACTAATGCAAATGGAATCAATTTAATCGGAGTCTGGACGCTCAAAATATCGCGATCCGAATTTCTCTGGCGGTTCCAGAAACCCTAATTTGAGTTTTTAGTCAATTTTATTTTTTATACAATGCAAACATGAATGAAAATGACATAATTGCATATATCTTATTTTTCTAAACATTTTGATATATTATTTGCATTTTTCTGACTAATAATGAATTTTCTATGATTTTTATAAGATTTAAATATTTAAATACTCTTTTTGATCTTTCCTCAGTAAAAATAATGAATAAATAAATTCAAAAATAGTAGAGCCTGGCAGGTGGGTCCCACTGGTCATGTTTTCATTTCTTTTTTTTTGGCTTAGCCTAAAGGCGGTCGGGACGCCGGCCGAGCTCGATCGAGCACTGTGGCATCAGCAAGCGGCGGTGGCCCGGGACCGCGGCGGTGGAGGGAGGTGGGAGCGTGGAGCGCGGCGGCTTACCGGGAGGCGGCGGGGTGAGGCAGGCGGCGAGGTAAAGGTCACCGGCGGCGGGGAAGCTTCGGGGGCGGGGCGGCGGCGGCGGCTTGGGGAGATCGTCGGTGGGTGGTGGCGGTGGCTTGGGGAGGTCGCCGGCGGGCGGCACGAGCTTCGGTCGACGGCAGCGCTTGCGGGCGGCTCGAGAGGCCGGAGGTCACGAACTCTGCTGGGAGTGGGAGTGGGAGTGAGCTTATGCATATTAGTACAGACGGCTCCAAGTAGGGACCGTCTGTATAAACAACACAGACGGTTTCGGTAGGGAGCCGTCTGTACTATATGGGTTAGTGCAGACGGCTCCCAACTGGGACCATCTATGGCATTAGTACAGACGGTACCGTTTGGGAGCCATCTGTATTGTATGGGTTAGTACAGATGGCTACCAACTAGGACCGTCTGTGGCATTAGTGCAGACGGTCCTTGTTGAGAGCCGTCTATACTGTGATACCCAGTGCAGACGGTTGCAGTTGGAAACCTTCTGTATTATTTTTACAGACGGTTCCACGAGTGAACCGTCTGTATTGTGCCATCCCGCTTGTTCGCAATCCTTGGTCGTCATTTTCTCAGACGGTTCGTGTTGGGAACCGTCTGTGATAAGCATTGTACAGACGTCTCCCGGTTGCCGTCTGTATAGGTGACGTCCCGTTAAATGGTATCTGTAGTAGTGGGAATCTATAGACGGGCATATACTCATTGGAAAGTGCTCGGAATTAGCTTTCCAACAAGTACTCATTTGCCTAATTTGGAGTTCGTATGAGGAAACTATAGCTATTTTAAATTCGGACCTCCTGGCTGATCCGAGCCGAATCCGAATCAACCCTAATTCTTTCCATCTTCTATTTTCTTGCCTTTTTCGCCCCAAATCTGAGTGAACTAGATAAGGATGGCATTAGTAACCTTTGGATGGTTGTAGTAATATAGGGTTCCACTAATACTTGCCATATAAGTTCCGGATTCTTCAAGTATGTCAATTCTTGCGTGTAGTTTGAGACAACTCGTGCAACCTTTACTTCCATGTCTATAACTTTCTCTAGGAAGCTCCAAATCGTGCACCGTTTAATTTTTTTGACTTATGCCGCATTTCTTCCTCCCTCTTCTCCCGCTGGACGCCAGCACATCTCATCATCACTTTGGACTTGTATAGCTCAACAAGTGTCCTGCACATATCATAGAAGTAAAGTAGTAGCTCTGCCTCTTGATATATGAAGTGTGTAAGGCAAGTATTAATTGAATCCACCTGATAAATACAAATGATCACTGATGTGCCCGCATCATGCTCCCTTTCTTCAAAACAAACCGTCCTCGATTTGTCGTATGCATGATGAATGCTATCATTCATTATCTTTCCCGCATCATTCTCCCTTTCTTCATGAAAAGCTGTCCTCGGCTTTTGGCAAGCTAGAGATGCAAGAAACAAAGAGGACAACATGTATGCAACATATATGTAGACATCCTAGATTTTAGTGTTCTTTTGGTTTCATATACAAATTACACAGCAACAATGAAGGATATAATACCAAGTAGATACCAACGGATGTATTTTTGTATGGCAATTGTAACACCCATTCTATCCTATAAATAAGTTCTGGCGTTCTTCATGCATACATGGCATCATCCATGCACAACCCGTGCATAAACTTGAATATTGAAAGGTTATGTTTTATAGAATATGTACATATCTCATCCTTAAAACTCAATTTTTGTAAATTAACACCAATCAACTTATTTGGATAACTACCAAGACCCAAACTTATTTTGGTCCCATTTTCCAACAATAATGTTATGTTTTAGCTTTAACTCTCTGTGTTCATCCGGAAGTTGGTCCGGAACCTCCGGGTGGAGCCTCCGAGATGCTCGGAATTTCCGGGTGGCCTCCAAGTTAATTTCCGGATGAGTCCAGAGAGGGTTGAGCGAGAGTTGTCCGGCCGGAGGTTCGATCCGGAACCTCCGAGCTAAATCTCCGAGCTGTCCGGAAATTCTGGATGGTCTCCGAGCTATTTTCTGAGGGAGTCCAGAGAGCATGTGGGTGATCCCGGTGCAACCGGAGGTCCCATCCGGAGCCTCCGGGATGAACCTCCGGGTGAGCCCGGATTCCGGCTGGACTCCGGTTTGATTCTGGGAGAGTCCAGAGAGGGTGAGCGGCCGTTTTGTGAAGGCCGGAGGTTCACTCCGGAACCTCCGGGTGGTACGTCCGGGCTGCCCGACTCCGGGCCATTTCCGAGCTACTTCCGGGTGAGCACCCGAGTGTCAAGGCTTGGCCGCCACGTTGCCACCACCGGTTGGGGGCGGTGGGCGGTGGTGCCTCCGTGGAGAGCTCACTGGCCTCCATATAAAAGCCCGCCAGGATCCCCTTTTCCTCTTTTTCTCCTCCCCGGCCAAATCCCCTTCTCCTTTTCTTCTTCCCGAGCTCATCCTCTTCAGCCGGCGCCTTCTTCTCCAACTCGGGCCGCGGCTCCGGCGAGCTCGAGCCGCCGCTCCGGTGAGCCGGCTCCTCTCCCCTCCTTCCTCTCCTGCATTCCCTTTCTCTCCTTCTCCCCTCACCTCTCCTCCTCCCCTCTTGTTCAGGTCCAGGCCGGAGTCCCTCAGCTGCCACCTCCGGTCCATCTGGAGCTCCTCTGGGCTGCTCCTCCTCAGTGAAGCAAGGGCAGGCAGAGGGTGGGTTTTTGGGGTGTGCTTAATGTTTCCTATGTAATTTTTGCAGGTTATATTATGCTAGGATTAGAGTAGTAGGAGCTAATGCTATAGCCTTGTAACCTTAGTTCCAAAAATTGTAAATTCATATGCTCATAATTGTTGCTAAGTTTTCTTTAACTTGGTTCAATGCATTTGCAAGGCTCACACATAAAATTTCGGTCATCCTTGTTTAAACCCTAATGATTCCTCCCATGTGCTAATTCTTAAAGGAATTTAAACCGAATCTATATAAATTCAACTTCTATCTTTCCAACTAATCAAAGCCATTTCATCAATAAGATATTTTAAATCATTCCTATTCCTCATGATTAACCATTTTCAACCCTAATATGAACTTGAACTCGATATGCCATGCATATATTTGCTAGGATAATCCGTTGAATCCTATAAGTTCAAATTGGGGCATGTTTCTTATTATAACCCCTAGCATCCACGAAATACCTTAGCATTTCATGTCTAGCACTTTCCATCATGCATACATGCTGGAACTCATTTTCTTTGTCGTTTCCTTTCCGGTGTCTCGTGTTGCTTGCGACAGAGCCCGAAGAGGAAGATCCCCAAACTGTTGAGCTCACCCAAGTCTCTGAATCCTACGACCAAGGCAAGCAGAGCTTGTTGCATTCTTTTATCCTCCGTAATTATGTATACACGTGAATGCTTGTTCGAATCGTATGTTGGATTTGAGCACACTAGCATGCGTAGGGTGTATCACTATGTTGAGAATTTCAATTGTTGCCCGATTAACTCAACCTGTTAAGGTGAGATGTGAGTGCCGAGGGGGTGCACAGTGAATAAGGTTGGTATTGATTGGAGGTGAGGGCAACCTAGGAGTAAGTAGAGTTTTGTTGCCATACCAACCCGAGGTTACTTCCCGTGTTACTTCCCTTTTAACGCGTGGACGTTACCGAGAATCGATGCCGGAGTGTAGTTGAGATAAGTCTCAGGCCCTGGAGCCTTGCAAACTCCCTGAAGACTCCTTATGAACTGCTCACCAACAGCAAGCCTAACATATCATACTTCAGAGTATTTGGTTGTAAGTGCTACATTCTTAGGAAAGGCAAACGCCTAACTAAGTTTGAAGCTAAATCTGATGTTGGTATATTCCTTGGTTATTCCACTAACTCCCATGCCTATAGAGTCTTTAACACTTCCTCTAAGGTTGTTGAAGAATCTATAGATGTGAATTTTGATGAGTCTTATGGCTCTCAAGGAGAGCAAGTTGCTATTGATGTAGGAAATGAGGATATTCTAAAGAAGTCCACTGGTGAGATCAGACCCACCATCAAGGAGGAGCCTGCCTCACCAAGTGATCAAGAACCCTCTTCTTCATCAATTCTTGAAGACACTGGAGTTCAAGATATAGAGTTCGAGTGCAACCCAGCCAATGATCAACTGGACTCAGAAGCCTCCATGCACCCAGCTATGTCATAGGAAGAACTACCGGTGTCACAGGCAACTCCATCAGCTGTGACACAGGCAGTTAACCCAGATCCCCTTGTGATCAGCCGGCTGCAGAAGGATCACCCTGTGGACAACATCATCGGTGCCATTAATAGGGGAGTGACCACTCGATCTCGAATTGCTAATTTTTGTGAGCATTACTCTATCTCAAATGTTGAACCCAGGACCATAGGTGAAGCCCTAAAGGATGCTGACTGGATCAATGCTATGCATGAAGAGCTCAATCAGTTTGAAAGAAATTAAGTATGGTCTCTGGTGGAAAGACCTGAAGATCATAATGTGATTGGAACCAAATGGGTCTTCAGGAACAAGCAAGACACAAATGGACTGGTGGTAAGAAACAAAGCCAGAATTGTGGCTCAAGGGTTCACTCAAGTAGAAGGTCTAGACTTTGGAGAAACATTTTCTCCAGTAGCAATACTTGAAGCCATCAGAATCCTCTTAGCATATGCTGCTCATCACAACATCAAGCTTTACCAAATGGATGTCAAGTCAGCATTTCTGAAGGGTAAATTTCTGAACTTGCATATGTTGAGCAGCCACCTGGTTTTGAAAATGACAAGAAACCATACCATGTCTATAAACTACACAAAGCACTCTATGGTTTAAAACAAGCACCAAGAGCATGGTATGATACATTAAAAGAATTTTTAATCAGCAATGGATTTAAAATGGGCTTAGTTGATACAACTCTATTCACTAAAAGAAATGGAAAAGAATTATTTGTGTGCCAAATTTATGTCGATGACATAATATTTGGCAGTACTAACCATTCTATGAGTGAAGAGTTTAGCAAGCTGATGACCAAGAGATTTGAGATGTCTTTGGATGGAGAACTCAAGTACTTCCTAGGACTTCAGATCCGTCAACTAAAGGAAGGGACTTTCATCTCACAAGAAAAGTTTACCAAAGACATCATCACTAAGTTTGGCATGAAGGATGCAAAAGGTATACACACTCCCATGCAAACTAATGGCCATCTGGATCTAAACACTGAAGGTAAGTCTGCTGATCAGAAAGAATTTAGATCTATGATAGGTTCTTTGCTTTACTTGTGTGTGTCTAGGCCTGATATTATGCTTAGTGTTTGCATGTGTGCTAGGTTCCAAGCTAACCCTAAGGATTGTCACAGAGTGGCAGTCCGCAGGATTCTGAGATATTTAATTCACATTTCTGGGTTTGGCTTGTGGTACCCTAAAGGTGCAAATTTTGAGCTAGTTGGCTATTCTGATAGTGACTATGCAGGGTGTAAGGTTGACCGAAAAAGCACCTCAGGTACCTGTCAATTTCTAGGGCATTCCTTAGTGTCCTGGTCATCCAAGAAACAAAACTCAGTAGCCCTTTCCACTGCAGAAGCTGAGTATATAGCTGCTGGTAGTTGTTGTGCTCAATTATTATGGATGAGGCAGACCTTGAAAGATTTTAGCATATCTTTTAATCAAGTACCCCTCTTCTGTGATAATAAAAGTGCAATCAAGTTAGCCAACAACCCAGTACATCACCAAAGATCCAAACACATAGAAGTGAGGCACCACTTCCTTAGAGATCATGTAGAAAAGTGAGATATACAGTTGTGCCATGTAAGGACTGAAAAACAATTAGCTGATATATTCACCAAGCCCTTAGATGAGACTAGGTTTTGTGCCCTAAGGAGTGAATTGAATATCATTGATGTCTCTAACCTGCAGTAAAAGGTTTTGGCTTGGTGTCCAGCTGATGTGATTTCATCTTAATCATTTTGCATCATTGTACCTGTGCCACCCACCTGTCTCACAGGTGTGTGCATTGCATCATGCTGAAATCATATCTTGTGGTCTGTAAAGTACACTTTTATGTGTACAAGTTTTTGCCTAGATCAACTCATGTCAGTTTTAGCTTTGCTTGATTGATTTTCTGGCAAGCTGACACTGAGAAGATCATTTAAGGACTCTCTGATAGTGCTAATGCTTTCTTCCTTATCTAAATCAATCCATCTTGGTGTTCACTAGATGAAATACTTGTCACCTGAGTCTCCCAGCTGTGTCTCAGGTGAATGCTTTCAAATTCCATAGGCCAGGGTATTCATCTCTTCCACCTGTGTCACAGGTCCTTATGTCAGCTGTGACACAGCCACCTTATAACCCTCCGGCCTATATAAAGAGTTGCTGCGTTCCCACAGAAACCGCTTCCAACTCAAAACCTTAGAACTTCCGCCGTGCGCCAAATTTACGAGTTCTCAACGTTCTCACCAATTTCGCTCTCGAAATCTGTTTAACAAGTTGGAGGAAGCACTCCGTGGAACTCTAACGCCGATTCTTCCGCAGAAAAGCTCAATCTCAATCAAAGTAAGCCTTTGCAAAACCCTACTTTGCGCTCAGTTCATGTTCTAGGACTTGATAGTCTAATCCAGTAGCGCATTGATCTCTATTAGGGCTGGTCTTACTCTTGTGCTGTCATTAGAACTCATCTAGATTGAGAACAACCAGCAAATCTTTGTCAAACTCAAAATTCCATAAATTTGCTGTCCACCCCCGCACATAGCTGTGTCACCGCTAGGGTCTCACCTGTCACACAGGTGTGCCTATTCAACAGGCTAAGACCTCGGTAAAGCCTTAAGTCCTCACCTGTGTCTTCCAATCCTGACACAGGTGTCTAACACAGCTGTTTCTATGCATCAAATGAACATCTCTTACCTACTTCTCTCTTATCTATCTTGTTTCTACAGATGTCTAGATCTGGTAATCAGCCTGAGGATATCACAGATGATCTTCCCCTTGCCATCAGAACTCAGATCATGGAAAAGAAAAATCAAGAAGAATGGGAGGCAGAGAAAGCAAGGAGACTTGCTAAGAAACTTGATGCTGAGGAGAAAGCCAAGAGAGCTGCTATAATCCCCTTGTCTCCAGCAGAATTGGCTAAAAAGGAAGCAAAGAAGAAAGCCTTGGAAGAGGAAAAATGCCAAATTGATGTGGCTGTAAAAGATTCCTTCTCCAGGATGAAAGAGCTTGAAGCTGTAAAAGCTGAAAAGAAGGAAAAGCAAAAACAAGAGAGAAAGAAGCTTGCAGATGAAAAGAAAGCCAGAATGACTGAAGCTAAGAAAAAGAAGGCAGAAGAGAAAGATAAGAAAGCTACTGCCAAAGATGCAGCTATCAAAGCTAAGAGGGCACCAGTTGTGGACACCCTCAAGAGAACCAGAGCTGCTGGTGGACCAGCTGATCTTTCTTTGAGCAAAGTTCCTAAGAAGCCTCGGTCAGAAACTGTAATTGAAACCAGCAAGAATAAGAAACAGAAGCAAGAAGAAGAAGAGGCTGCATGGAGAGCCGAAGCTGAGAAGAGAAAATCTCACAGTGCTCTAGCCATGAAATTGCATGATTTAGTTGGGATGTTGCCGGCTACTTCAAGAGCCGAAAGAGATGCTCTAAATTCAAGAATTCAAGATATCAAGAAAGGAATCTTTAACTCATCTGATGCTCCCAAAGATGTCTCAGTTCAAATGGATACATGGAAGAAAGACTAGGCAATCAATGAAGAGCTTCATGAGCTGCTGAGAAGAGAAGAGAAAGCTGTAAGAGATGAGAAAACAGCTCTGATTCTGCAAATGGAATTCCTTGTAGCTCAGCTCTCATTGCAGTATAAACAGTTATGGTGCAGATATCATGATAACAAGCTGCAAAGAAGGATAGATGTCTTCACAATGGAATTGATCTCCTGCTCAGATGAAGCTCGCAAGAAGGTCTTGCAGGATGAGATAGCTGCAGTCAATTCGAGGATTAATAGGATAGATTGCTCAACTGCTCCTATCTCAGCAGTCCCGCTTCAACAAGAAAGTGCTCCTGCCCTTCAGCCAAGTGTGCCAGCTGAGTCTCAGGCAGTATCCTCAGCTGGGCTAGAGATTGTTCCCACAGAAGTAGAAATCCAACAGAACGCTGCTCTTGAATCTATGGAAAATATTCTTGCAGAGCTAGATTCCAGTGGAAAGCAGCTAGAAAAGAATCTAGATGATTCTATGACCCAGCTCAGAACATCCTTCGATGCTAATCCACCTGTGTCACAGGTGGCCAGCCCAGCCAAATCCTGCTTGCAGACCTATCAGAGGAAGAAGAGCAGAAAATCTTCAAGTTCTACCAGTGTAGACACTCTCTCTTCATTGGATGTTAACATATCAATGTCTCCTTCACGTTTTCTTGTGTCTGAGACTGAAGAGCAAGCAGCTACAGAGGCCGTAGTGCCTATTCCTCAAAAGAAGGCTGGATCTGCATCACCTTCCACAGAGCCTACCAAAACATCAAGTCCCCAGCTGTATCAACCAGCTGTCACACAGGCACAAGAAGCTCCAGCTTCAGAATCTCACCGGTCCCCATCACCTGTGCCACCGCCAGCTGACCCAGCTCATTCAGTTTAGGAACCTGTGTCATCCCCTGTGGCACAGGCAAGCAAGTCAACTGAGCAAGATGAAAGCTCCGAGAGCTCATCTGATGATGGTAGAGGAGTGTCTGCAACGCCTCCAAGGCCAAGAGCAGCCAGAGCTGATTCAGATGAAGATTATCAGGCAGAGAGCACATCTCCAAGTGCCAAATCAGCTGAAGAGGTAGAAGAAGAAGAGGAGCATGAGGACAACTCTCCTAGTCACTCAGTTGGATCAGAGGACTTAGAGACAAAGTACCATTTTATATTCTCCTATGCTCTAAGAACTGAGGCAAATCAAATGCAATTCATCTCAAAAGCTGCTGCTAAGAAGTTGCCCAAAAGTGATCCAAAGAAGTCAAAATGCAAAGTTGCCTCTATGAGACCAAGTTCATTCATAAGGATGAGGTCAACAAACCCATACTTCTCTGAAGATCAGGAGTTCATAGATCCAGTTTGCTCAGACTTCAGATTTCATAATGAACATCAAAAGGGTGTATATCATGAAATTCTTGCATCAAAAGGATTTGTGGATTGCAAGACCATAGATTGGTCAGCTATGACAGATTCAAGGCTGAGGGCAGTTCCATCTCTGATTCAAGCCTCAAGTCTTGACTTCTTATGCAATCTCCAGCAAGATTATGATCCTGAGATCATAAAGGAGTTCTATGCCACAGTATGGATAGAACAGGAAAATTAGGATGTTATGCTCTGGAAGACAAGAGGTCAACTGCTTTCTATCACTGCTCCAGAGTTCAATAGTTTGATGCATGCCCCTCTTGAACCAGGCATGCCAAATCTATTCAAGCTTGCACCAGTTCCAAATGAAGTAAGGAGAAAATTCTATCCAAGGAACTTCAGATTCCCTGCCAAAGCCCCTTCAGATCATGTTTATTTCAAAGGGATAACCATTACAGCAAAGCATCTGATTAAGATACTCAATGTCACTCTTCAACCCAAAGGGGGAAACACAGATACAGTCTACAATGCAACCTGGCAAATATTGTTGTCCATGGCCAAGAATCAGCACTTTGATATAGCCAGATACATATTTCATGAGATAGATGCTGTATCTAAGGACAAAAAGGCTAAGCTGAGGTATGGATCGTACATCATGTACATGATCCTTCAACGAACAGCTCTTCTGGATTCCAACTTTGTATTTCTCTGTGAAGACTACCAAAACCCAGCTTAGACCTCAGGCAGATGATAATCCGGATGAGGTTGCAGTTCCTGCTCTATTTGGAGACTCTCCTGAACCAGCTGTGCCATCGCGCAGTTACACAGCTGATCAACTTGATGCTCAAAGGACCTCTCCTGTTCCTTGCCAAGTCCCCACCGATGTCACAGCTGCTGCTCCTATGTCAGACACAGCTGAGTTTATATCTGTGTTACAGGTAGCTGATGATGGCACCTTGTCCAGGACCCGGCTCTCGCCAGATGCTGCCAGAGCTTATCAGAACAAGGTCATGCCCGTTCAGTTTGCTGCTCTGCGTCGAGAGAATCGCCAGCTTCAAGAGGAGGTCGCTCATCTGAAAGCAAATGTGGATCAAGTTCAAGCTCAGCTATCCGATGTCTTCAACCAGCTTTTAGAAGTCTTCTTGAAGCATCTCTTTCCCTTAATTCCTTTTTGGGTGTTTTAATGTCAAAGGGGGAGAGAATGGTGTAAAGTGGGAAGTGGTGTAAGGGGGAGAGTTTTTGCATGCTTTATGGGAAGGGTAAATTATTTTCAAAATGATGTATCTCTGATGTATCAAGACTTGGTTCTTCTTCTGTATCTTATGTCTTGATAACGCTGTATCTCTTATGCATTCTTATACTCTGTTCTTATGCTCTGATGCACATTTGCTCTAATATACATATGTCATTTTGCTCTGATATACATTTGTTTGATATGCTTGCTCTGATTAATTATGTTAATATGCTGTGACATGAATCTTCATATTTTAATCTGAGCATCTATATCAGTATCTGCTTCAGTTAGATAATGCTCTGATCATTCATCCAACATATCTAAACTGATAAGAATGCAAGCCATCAGAAAATACTTCCCATGCTTAAAACTTGTAAACTGTGCATCTCTTATTAAAAAAAATGAATCTCTTATGCACAGATTCAGGGGGAGTATATTCTATCAACATACACATGTATCCATTTTTCAATCCTATATTTTTGAATGTGTAAAGTTTGGGTTGCCACTAACCACCAAAAAGGGGGAGGTTGAAAGATCATCTAGGCCCTAATATGGTTTTGATGGTTAATGGCAACTTAAACTGGAATCTAATGTTTACAATGAGTGTAAGCAGAGTTTACAGGTTCCATGAAGAAGGATTATCCAGTGAAGGATGGTCACCAAAAAGGGTACAAGGTGGTTTCAAGGACAAAGAGATGACTGTGCTAGGCAGCTGTGTCACAGCTGAGAAGAAGCCGGTGCTGTGCAGGGAGCTGCAAGCAAGGTGATGGTGGCTTGATGCGTCAAGGGCTGTGACTTCAGTTGGTGGCAGGTAAAGCCTAGATTTGCTAGTTTCTTTGAGTCCATAGGAATCACCCGTACTATCAAGAGGGATGAAACAGTAGCAGTTGTCTAAGGGAACCTTGCTCATTGCTCAGAGTGTTGGTCAAGGGGATTGATGCTTTGAGGTCAATTGCCCTGTGTCAATAGCTTTGCACAAAGTATGAAGCTGTTTTGTGTTAGTGCTCTGCAGTACTAACAGTAAAAACCCTAGAGCTTTAGGCACCTGTGTGACATAGCTGTGTCACAGGTGGTCTTTCGCTCTATGACTCAGGTACATCTCTGTACCAGGGGAGAGCTTGAAAAATGCTAAGGTACCTGCACTGCGATAGGTGGTCTGATGTGTCAGAAGTCTGTCGGAGGTTCTCTCCTTATAGGTATTAGAGTTTGACATATGCTGAGGGCATGTCATGTGCCAGGACCGGGCTGAGTAGTGTGGCTATCAGCTAAGGGTTCACCTGTGTGTGCCGCCGGTGACACAGGTATTGGTCTGCCTGAGCCGGGTACAGTTGGGCGTAGTGTGTAGCTGTGTCACCGGTGGCTGACACCGGTGGTTCACTTAATCCTACGTGGCAACAGGGTAACGGTCAGGTGCCTGAGGACCCTATATATAGGGGACCAGGGGAGGACTTCGTCCTCAACCTTGCTCAAATCAGTGAATCACATACGACCGTTGCAAAGCCTCCAACCACTCAACAAAAGCTAAAAGCCTAAGGGTCAGTCCAAGTGAGTTTGTGAGCTTTGAGCACGAGCAAAGGTTCCTCCAAGAGATTGATGCTACATCATCTGTTACTCTTGGAGTGTCTACTCCTAGACGGGTGTAGGAGTTGCTTATATCACCCAAGCTTGTGTGGGCTGAATCAGTAAGTTTGTGAAGGAGCATCGAGGTCATCCTGCTGCAAGGCAAAAGGACCTCCACAAGCAAGGAAGAGGCCTGAACGTCAGGTACTCGGAGGACAAGCACGATTCAGTGCTGACTATCTCTTCGGAGTAGTCTCTCCAACAGAGATGTACCTATCTAAAAAGAGTAGGGAACTTCGGGATAAATCCACTTGTCTCTCTCTGAGTGCTTAGCCTATTTCCTCTAGCAGTTATATTCATTGCATGCTTATATGATCTGAGATACTTTTGTCCATCTGATTCAGATTTACTTTATACCTGCTTAATCTGCTTTGTGCCTGCTTGTACTAGCTGTGTTTCAGGTGTTATATATATCATCTTTGCTACCTGTCTTAGTCACCTGTGTCACAGTCACTTTTCTTGCCTACCTGTGCTAGGTTATTAGATCACCTGTGTGACCCACCTGTGTGACAGCCACGTGCTATTTTACTTGTCATATTTCACCTGTGCTAGGAACCTGTCACACAGCCAATTAATTCTGATAGTCTGCTCAGTCAATATCCAGTTAACAAGATTAAAACGAAGTAATTTTAATTAGCCTCCTATTCACCCCCCTCTAGTCGGCACCCTTGGTCCTTTCACACCCCCATGCAAACAAATGGACATCTTGATCTAAACATTGAAGGTAACTGTGTAGATCAAAAAAAGTATAGGTCTATGATAGGCTCCTTGCTTTATCTATGTGCATCTAGGCCAGATATCATGTTGAGTGTATGCATGTGTACTAGATTCCAAGCTAACCCAAAGGACTGCCATAGAGTGGCAGTACGCAGGATTCTGAGATATTTGATTCAAACTTCAGGGTTTGGTTTGTGGTACCCCAAATGTGCAAATTTTGAGCTAGTTGGCTATTCTGATAGTGACTATGCAGAGTGTAAGTTGACCGAAAAAGCACCTTAGGCACTCGTCGGTGTCCTGGTCATCCAAGAAATAAAACTCAGTAGCCCTTTCCATTGTAGAAGCTGAGTATATAGCTGCTGATAGTTGTTGTGCTTAGTTATTATGGATGAGGCAGACCTTAAAAGATTTTCGTATATCTTTTAATCAAGTACCCCTCTTCTGTGATAATGAAAGTGCAATTAAGTTAGCCAACAACCCAGTACACCACCAAAGATCCAAACACATAGAAGTGAGGCACCACTTCCTTAGAGACCATATTGAGAAAGGAGACATACAATTGTGCCATGTAAGGATTGAAAAACAATTAGCTGATATTTTCACCAAGCCTCTAGATGAGACTAGATTCTATGCTCTGAGGAGTGAATTGAATATCATTGATGTCTCAAACTTGCTATAAAAGGTTTGCTTGATGTCTAGCTCATATGGTTATCCTGTTTCCTTGTTTGTGTTCTCATCTGTATTTTCCACCTGTCACAGATGTGTTTTGTGCTTAAAGTGTTTTTGGTAAGATGATTGTGCCTATCTTCTGTGCACATTTTTTCCTGTGTTGTGGTCTTTTCTAAATCAACTCTTGTCAGTTTTAGTTTTGCTTGCTTGAATTTCTGGCAAACTGACATTGAGGAGACTTCGTAAGGACCCTCTGATAGTGCTCCAGTGCTTTCTCTCTTATCAAATTCTCTCTATCTTGGTGTTCGAGATGAAAAACTTGTCACCTGAGTCATCCACCTGTGTCTCAGGTGAATCTCTTTGAACTCCGTAGGTCATAAGGACTCTTTTTCACTTACCTGTGTCACAGGTCATCCACCCAACTGTGACACAGGCATGTTATAACCCTTTGGCCTATATAAAGCAACGTCACGTTTCCCCTTTAATTCTGTTGGAGCGCAAAAACCCCCAAACTTACGCTGAGCGCTAATTCTTCGCGTTTTCATCGAGATCATTTCTTTTGACCCTCGAAAGTTTTCCAAGCTGTCAAAGAAGCTTTCCAAGGCACTTTGGCACTGATTCATTCGCACTTTGACGTGTTTTCGATCAAAGTAAGCTTCAGCCAACCCTTCTTTGCATTCAACCTAGTTTCCTGTCAATGCAATCGCTCATGAGATTATCTCAGTAGTGCACTGTCCTTATTTAGGGTTGGTTTAGCCTTTGATTAGCTTCCCAGATTCATCTAGCTCGAGACCTAGCGGCAAAACTTCATTAAAGCATAGTTTTCTTGAATCTGCCGTCCGCCTCTGTGCATAGCTATGTCACCGCTACGATCTCACCTGCACACAGGCACACCTATTCCAAGGGCAGAGACTTTAGTTTGGTTCCAAGTCCTCACCTGCGTCACCTTGACCTCACACAGGTGACCCACACAGCTACTATCTTCTGCATTTAGGAACACCCCTTTCCTTTATTCTTTCTTATCTATCTTGTTTCCTCAGATGTCTTCAGGATCTGACAGAGAAGACAGTGGTCTCAAGTGGTCTGATCTAGAGGAATCCAGTAGAGAGATCATCATATCTAATTCGGATCAAGAAAAGGAAAGGCTCAGGCAGAAAGAGGAAGCTCTCCAGAGAAGAAGAGCATAGCAAAAAACATACAGGCAAAGGAAAGCTGTAGAAAAGAAGGTTGCTGCTACAGCATCCAAAGCTGGACAGTCAAGTTCAGTGCAGCTTGTCCAATCCAAGAGGACAAGATCCTCATCCGTTGCTGATCACACATCTTTGGGCAAAGAAGCTGCTAAGAAACAAAAGCAAGCAATCAGGAAGGTCAGGAAGACCTCAGTTGTAGATGTAGTGCTGCCAAGAGGCACATTAACCATCAGAGAGTCTCAGGCTGAGGAAGCTGATCCATCTAGTCAAGAAGCAATCATTGAAAATGACAAGCTCATATTAGAGGAGATGGACAAACTCGCAGATCAGATTTGTGCAGCAACAGATGAGAAAGTGAAGAAGCAACTTTTGGAACTGTACACTACCAAGAACCTTCAACTCTCAGTGCAGGCTAGGCCAATCTCGGTTGCTATCCCAGAGCCTACAGCTGCAGATAAGGTTCTCCTGAGTGAAATAGCAGATTTGCATTTTCAAATGCATGCAGCCACCTCAAAGTCTGCCAAAGATGCTTTGAGACAGAATCCTTGAGAAGTAGAAAATGCTCTCATCCAGCTCTCAATCAGCACTAGCATCTCAACCCGTTGCAATTCGATGTTCAGATGTCAGGGATCGTCACCTTCTTCAACAGATCAATGAGCTGTTTTCCAGGATGAATAACACTCCAAGAGGAGATGCTAGGAAAGCTATGCTAGAGGAAATCAAACTCAAGCACAATTTGCTGTCACCAGAGCTCAGATAAGAAGCTGCAGCAGTGCCTGTACCAAGTTTCAGACGGAAGAGGTCTGAAACTATTGTAATTGAAGATGAGCCCCAAGCCAAGAAGCAGTCTGATGAGGTCACTATCATCTCTGAGATCTCACAGAGTTCTAAACCTTCATTGAAAGATCAGCTGGTTCAACAACAGGAGGCTCTGAAGGAGTTGAAGAAGGAGATGTCACCACCTGTGTCATAGGCGGCTGACTCAGCTAAAGCAAGTATACAAACATATCAGAGAAGGAGCAAAGGAACCTCAAGCTCTACTAGCATTTGTGCAACGTGAGCCTTTAGTCTTCGATAGACAAATCTTGTACTAGCTCATTCCTTTGGTTGCACAAATCACATTATCGTTGTGTGTGAGTTGTTGAGCTTCGCTTATATCCTGGAGATCAACTCTTATTGCATCGTTTCTATTGTGGATTATTACTAATCTTTGCAAAACCTCATTATTCCATTTGCTTAGTATATTGAGCTAATCCTTTCTGAGATCCACTAAAAGCTTTGTTGAGTGAGTACCCTGGAACTAGGAACTTTTCAACCGCCTCTCGAGGATCACTTTTACCATCCACGGCCGTCCGATCCTTCAACCCAAGGAGGCAAGGACTTCGGTGGTAAGTGAGGTGAGAGAGTTCCAAAATTCCACATACTCTACATATACTGTTATTTCGCTAACCATGTCTAGGGAAGGATCTCACGGAGCAAGTGGCAATGAAGACTGTGTGACTCGAGAGCAACATTTGGCCCTCCAACGAAGCCTCCATGACACTGTGGACAATTTGAGGCACGACATGACCCGGCAGATGGAATCTATGAAGATAAGCATTGTGCAGGAAATTGTGCAAGCACTTCGAGGCCAAATTCTAGAAGCAGAGATTGATGAAGAAGAACCCCTTGATGAGACCGATGCCGAGATGGCGGCACGGCATGCCCAAGCTCGAAGAACAGCTAGACACCGAGCACCTCTTTCTCCATCAAGAACCCGAGACCCAACCTTTGGGCCACACAATCATGGTCGGGCAAGGAGCCACCAAGGACGTGATGGGCATGAGGGAAGTACATCAGAAGGAGGATCAAGCTTTCATCAACCTAATGACCAAAGACATCCAAGACGTCCAGATAGAGACCCAGGGTTCAGAAGGCGGAATTATCATGATGAGGGTACAGAACACCGGCAGAGGGGTCCACCAGGAGATGGGGAAGAAAAGTTTGGCAAGCTTAAGTTCACAATGCCCAAGTTCTCCGGTGATGCAATGGATCCCGAAGAATACCTCACATGGGAGCTCAAGGTGAACAAGGTCTTCCGGATGCACAATTACTCCGAAGAGAAAGAAAGTTGCTATGGCCTCACTTGAGTTCGATGGATATGCACTTATTTGGTGGGAACAAGTGCAAGATCAGTGAGGCGAACATGGAGAGCTGCCAGTCATGTCTTGGACAGAGATGAAGAGAGAAATGCGGGCCCGTTTTGTGCCCAAGTACTACAAGCGAGACCTTTTCAAGAAAATTCAAGACCTCAAGCAAGGCAGTCGGACAGTTGAAGAATACTTCAAGCACTACAGCAAAACAGGTCAGCACTGACGGTCGTGAAACACCCTCTACTGACGGACAGGGGGCCCGTCACCCTGGAAATGTCAGTGGAGGGTATCACTCCACTGACGGGCAGATGGACCATCAGTAGTATTTGTTACTACTGACGGGCTCATAAGGCCCGTCAGAGGAGACCCCCAGTCGGAGGCACTTGGTTGTGGCACTACTGATGGGCGCGTCATAATAGCCCGTCAGTAGAGGTCGTACTCCACTGACGGGTGTTCCGTAAGTGCCCGTCAGTAGAGATCTGTATTCCTACTAACCGAAAAGGCTTTGTGTTAACTCATAATCACAGTTAGATTATTCATAATAATAGGCTATAGCATTACATTATTCCTAATCACAGGCTATACCAACTATTCATTCATAGAGTCAAATCTCATAATCACATAACACATTTGTCATAACGGTTGGCACTTAAGACATTCATAATCACATATATAGTATGTACAGTCCAACGATGGTTACAAGTATGAAACAATTGTTCTTCAATTACAAAAACAACGATTCTATTGATGCCCGCTTAAGTTTGGCTTCAGAAATTGGGGGCCAGTGTAGAATTCACCCATCAGATTGATGACTTCAAGGTTGATGAGTCTGGCGAAGACTTTTTGGATGCGAGCAAAGTCCTGTCGCAAGTCGTACATCTGACTTCCTAGCTCGCTCCAAGCCTTCAGTTCTTTCATATCTTTCCAATGCTTGTTCTTGTACCGGACAAAGAGGTCCATATGGGCGTAGGTGTAGTACCCACATGTCACGCTATTTTCCGGCTAAACTCTGCAAGGGAACTTGTAATGGTGTACCATTTTTGTCGCTTTTACAGGTATTTTAGTATGCCCCGAGAACTTGGCTCTGAAGAAAGCTGTATCAAAAATCTTAGTTATATTGCTGAAGTCCGCTGTCTTTTTCGATGAGGAGTCAAAGTAAAAAGCCTTGGCCCAGCTTGGAACGATCACAATTAGGACCCAGTGGTCGCTGCGTAAATGTGAACAAATGAACGTAAGCAGGCGGAGATACGTACGTAAAAAAAACTCCACGGTGCTAAGTTTAGGACTTATGGAGGGTTGTAGGGGACTAGTATGTACTCCTTGTCCTTATGAACCACAAATGCATGCGACAGGTATTCTTCAAGAAATCCTCGACCGTCCGGGGTCCCGGCATAGCCTTCGTTCATGCATATCGAATCGACTATGCCAATATTGGAGTCCTGAAGACGTCTGCACTCTTGGGCTTGGTAGAGAGCCCATAGCCTGATCATCGTGGTGTCAAGCCTATAGAGGTTGTACATGTTGAATAGGTCTTCAAAGTTGATGTGGAAGGTGTCTTGGTCATTTTGCATGAAGAAATTGTATTCCCTTGGCACCTTCACCTTCCAATATTGGTAGAATGTATCAGGATCTCTGGACATCTTTAGGTAATCTTCATGTAGCGTCTTCATGTCCTCCGACAGATTGTCCAGCTCATCCTGGGGGAGCAAGTCCTGACCTGGTAAGTAAACATCTCGCCAGAGACCCATGGTCCGTGTAGATAATTTGGATGACGATGTTGAGAAGGATAAGGATTTCTGCATCTGCTCCTGTCTTTCCTTCTCGCTGGTGCCGGCCCGTCTCTTTTTGCTTTTCCTCCTCTGCTGTAGCGGCTCCGGGCTCTTGCCTGCCACCAACGCTGCTTCTAGCGTCCCAGCTAGTGTGGCGGGAGAGAAAATCTTCCCCCTCCGTTGATCCAGGAGGTCACCTTGAACCTCGGAGGGCCTTTCCGACACTTCCGGGGACCGCAAAATCGGTGATGTGCTGGTCCCCGACAAGATGGTCTTCTAG
Organism: Stipa capillata; assembly: GCA_019208055.1. Classification (NCBI taxonomy): domain Eukaryota; kingdom Viridiplantae; phylum Streptophyta; class Magnoliopsida; order Poales; family Poaceae; genus Stipa; species Stipa capillata. Next base: position 65,805 of record JAGXJF010001031.1, on the reverse strand, counting down.
GTCTTTAAAGGATGGAGGTGATTGGCTGAGCCCCAACGGAGATCGTCCGATTGATGGCGATGGGTTGTTGGACGAGGGGCCCGTGCGAGGAGAGGCCGCCGCGGTTATAGTAATCTGGCTCTTCGGCCACTGGATGAAGCAGTTTTTGCATCGCCCTAGCTTCGTCAGCTCCTCTTCGGGGGGGACAGGGACTAACACCTCACTGTAGTCGTTGAGGACGAGGTCCACCTGCACCTTCGCATGGTGCTCTCGCATAGGAACACAGTGCAGGATTGCCCCCTCCGGCGTTGGGAAAACCTGGCCGTGCACCACCGGGACCTTCATGCCAGGAATTTGCACCGTGAGTGTGCATCTAGTGGCTTCCTGCGAAATAGAGGATAGACGTGCCTCCGCACTGGAGTCAGGACAATGAGATCAGCTTGTACTATAACGACTCGTTTAGCGGACGAGACTTACGGTGATGCTGTCGACGGGATTCACTGAGTAGGGGCCGCCGTCCGAGGTGGATGCGCAGCTACTCCATCCTGCAGGCTGGTTAACGGGAAGCATGCTCTGCTGGCCTTGCTCTGCGGCCACTTGCATATGTAGCCACGTCTGCTCGGCAATCTCCCGCATTTGCTCCCGTAGATTGTCCATAAACTCCTGGCTGTCTCTCCGGGGGCGGCGGCGACCCTCGGGGTTTCGGGGAAATACCTTGTCCCATTTAACGCCATCCCCGACGCCTACTACATGGCCCTGATGCTCCGGTTTATGTCGGGCCTTCGCCAGATCATCATTCCATCTTGGGAAGCTCGTGACGGAGTCCTGCGAGCTTCCAGGCTGCTGGCTCAGTTCTGTCTGAAAGTTAAATTACTTGATGAGAAGACAGTGTATTTGGATGCAACGTAATTAAGTACGAAAAGAGATTGGGTTGAGTCGTTACCAGCCGGTCAACCACCACTTGCAGTTCCTCGGACTCATAAATTGGTGACCCCGTCACAGGGTCAGACCTTGTGTGCGCCCTCATGTACTCCCTAGCGCGTGGCTCCCTGAGATGCGCGAAAGGAGGTGCTTTCCCAGCCGCGGCTAATTTTTTGCCCTCTCTGGCCCACTTCAGTCTCTTCCCCAGGTATCCACGGCTACCGAGCTTGTGGTCTAATGTGTTCTTCTTGCGAAGCTCTTCCCCCAGCGGCTCTTCTCCTGGAATTATGGGCTCCTTATTTGAGCAACGAATTCGTCCCAGTCTTCCTTCTGTATCTTGGACCATCTTTTACTAATTTTGGTTTCCCAATCCTCGTCTATGACTTTCTGTGCGTCGTATCACCAAGTCTTCAGAGCCCTAGCCATGATTTTCAGGGCTTGCGCTTCGACTCTTTCCTTGTCGACTGTAGGAATCTGGTACTTGTCCCACAGTTTCTTCAAGAGAGTATCTTTTGTGGACTGAGTCAACTGGCTGAACTCTTTGCATGTAATCTTAACTTGTTCGTGTACTAAGCACCCGCAGGCATTGCTAAAGGTCTTAGCGGCCTTATGTGGACTCGCTGGAATGTCTTTGACGTCATCGACACGGGTGATGACATACGTCTTGTCCGGCAACTAGTTGCCTTTCCTCCTTTTCAGAGACCTGGTCAGGGCTGGAGTCGGTACCTCCTCCTCACGCGCCTCGTCCCCTTCAGAACTTGACTCGGAGGCAGAGCCAGAGCTGGACTCCGAGGCAGGTTGCTCTTGTCCAGCTGTGATGGCCGCTAAGAGAGGTTGATCCTCGGCCAGCTCGAGGGCAGGTTCCTTGGCCGCCTCAGAGGCAACTTGCTTGGGTGCCTCCAAGGTTGGTGCATCGATCGGTGTAGCCACGACGAGGGGGGCCGTGCTGTCATCAACGGGCTCTAGTGCTCGGGTCGGGGACCCAGCGGGAGTACTACTGGCGGCCATTTTAAAACTGAAGAAAAACAATAGCATTTGCTAATAGTTTAGTTCCTGCTCATACACTAGTTTTGTTAAATAAACTATAGCTCAAATGCTTGTTCTCCTTGGATGAACATTTAGATAGGATTCATTTCAACCCTATTGAATACAATCATTTGCTAAATTCTAACAGGTGAAATTTGCTAACCCAGGTATAGAGTCTACAAGGAGCATAGGTAAATTTGCTATATTCTAACAGCTGAAACCCTCCAGTTATATTGAATGATCGTGAAAAGATCCAATACAGATTGAACAAGCTGTGATTCATGCTGTCTTGATGTGCAGATGGATAGTACGTGGATAACACACCAGCGAGAAGAAATATATCAGCTACACTTGCCAGACACTTGTAGTTCAATTCAAACGCAACTGAAGCAAAAGGAAACAAAAACGGAACTAGATGGCACATTATGGCATGATCTCAACACGTGGATAATCCAAGGCACATTAACAGATGGTTACTCCTATTGGTATCGGACGGTCAGAAAGTATTTGGAACATGTTTTGAAGTGGACGTAGCAAAGAATAAGCTGTCACTTTTTGAAGTGCGAGCCTTGAACTTGGCAATCAAGTTGTTGTACCCTTGGTTATTTAAACAATGGGTTGGCCTGTTTCTTGCTAATACTTCTTCCTTACATATTTCAAGGAAAATTCTATGAGCAGCCGGATCCCAAGTAGCTTTGTTGGGCTTCGATTTATCCATCTAATAACACATAAATGTCAAGAATAATGGCTACCACAAGTGCAACTAATATTCCGTGTAAAACATCAATAACTGAGGTAACATTATGTTGCCAAGAACATAACAGACATATATATAACTGCAGCCATATATATATATATATATACATACATTCTGAAGACACCTAACTGAATCAAAAACTTGAAGCATAGGTTGCATGCTACTTCAAAAGTTCAGATTAATTACCAAATTATAACCTGTATACCTCTGGCAAACAAATACTACATAGAAATAAAGAGAATTTGGTGTGAAGTATGATCCACATCGCCTCCAATAATTTTGCTCAGTTCTAATTCACATGATTCATATGTACAACTTCCCACAATGCCTACGTAAGAAGCATTGCCAGGACTTCCAGTCAGTCTGACATGTTTACTTGCTAAAATTTTTTAAATCGGCTTGGGAAGGAGGAGCACTACCAGGTGATGCGGTGGCGCGGGATCCGGCGACGTGGATGAGGTGGTGGCACGGGCTCCGGTGGGGAAGCAGCGTGGCGGCGCGGTTTCGGCAGCAAATCGACGTGGAGGGCCTAGCTCCGGTGGGGAAACGGCGTGGCGGCGCGGATCTGGCGGGGAAATGGTGTGGCGGCGCGGCTCCGGTAGCAAATCAACGTGGAGGGCCTCGCTCCGGTGGTGAAACGGCGTGGCGGCGAGGGGGCTGCGGGGGCCGGAGGGGGCGGCGGAGGGGGCGTCGGGGGCGTCGGGGCCGGCGGCGGAGGCCGGAGGAGGCGGCGGAGGGGGCGGCGGGGTCGTCGGGCGGCGGAGCAGCCTGGCAGCGTCGAGGGAGCGCAACCGTCTCGCTGCTGGTTCAATTGAACGCGCGGGACTTGGTGAAATTTTCACCAAGTCCCGCACGTGGCTTATATACGATTTGGGGTACCACTGACGGGCGTCTATAAAGGGCCCGTCAGTAGAGACGAACAGGTCAGCGGAGAGGAACCTCCACTGACGGGCGGATACTAGGTGCCCGTCCAGGGTTAGTGCTACGAGTACCACTGACGGGCGACTATTACGCGCCCGTCAGTGGAGGTGTGGGACACGTCAGGTTACTAGTACCACTGACAAGCAACCATTAGGTGCCCGTCAGTGGAGAGGGGGGACTCGTTAGGATTAGTGCTACGAGTACCACTAACGGGCCCTTGGTAAGAGTCCGTCAGTACAGGTGGCGATGGTCGTTAGGGTTAGGTTAGGTTCAGCTCTGACGGGCCTTTCGGCCGAGCCCGTCAGTGGTGATGGTTCTTTGTTTAATTTTAGGTTTTCCTGTTTAAGGTGATGTTAGGGTTATTTCTATATGGTTTTAGTGTTTTTGTGTTTTTGGTTTAGGGCTTTTACCGTTTTCGGGTTACTGTCGAAGTTAGGCATTTTTCTGAAATCATTTGCTATTTTTTAGGCATTAAATGAATATGTAGCTATTTACTGGATATATTTCAAATTTGAACTACAACTATCTTAAAGAAGGCCTCTAAATGGAAGAAAAATTCATATCTAGGTACCTATGTATCGTTTTAGCTCGTATCTAGAAAATATATCAAAAATTCAAACGTTTGCTTGGAGAAATTCAAATGTTTGCTTGCGTCTTTCTGGTTTTTGATTTTTTATAAAATCTAAAAGTGGTCAAAAAAAGTTGAAAATTGGCATGGGGTCATTATATGACCTTCTGAGGCTATGTTTAAAATTTCAGACAATTTCACAGAAGTTGGATTATACATTGCTTTGTAACTCAACCATTTGTGAGAAAGCTTCATAGCATTTAAAGGGGAAGTACGAAGATTGAAGTACACATCATAAATTCTTCATCATTTGAACTTGAGATTTGGACTACAACTTGATATTACAATATTATACGCTAATAATTCATCATGTTCCATCTTGTTATGTAATAATTTGAATTTTCTATTTTTTGAAATACCGATTTGAGGTACCATGTGTAAAACCTTTCAAAAATCATTTTTAGCTACGCTCCAAACTTTTTCTACATGTAACGTACTATATTACATTGTTCGTGTCAAAGTTAGGCATTTTTCTGAAATCATTTGTTATATTTTACGCATTAAATGAATATCTAGTTATTTACTGGATATATTTCAAATTTTCACTAGAAGTACCTTAAAGAAGGCCTTTAAATAATAGAAAAATTCATATATACGTACCGTAGTATATTTTTAGTTCCTATCCAAAAAATATATCAAAAATTCAAACGTTTGCTTGGGAAAATTTAAATATTTTACTTGCATCTTATTGGTTTTTTATTTTTTATAAAATCTAAATGTGGTCAAAAAAGTTGAAAATTGGCATGGGGTAATTATATGACCTCGTGAGGCTATGTTTAAAATTTCAGACAATTTCCCAGAAGTTGAATTATACATTGCTTTGTAAGTACTTCAAATTCATCCACAATTTACACATATAGAAGTACACACGTTACATGAAATCATTCAAACCAAGACACTATTATACATACACATACAATTAACTAGCTTTTGTCATCTTCAGAAATTTTCTCATGAATGGTGATTTTCTTGGTGGTATACGTTAGTCCTTCGGCGTGACTGCGTCTGACGTAGGGCTCAGCATCCTTAGTAGCTTTTCTCCTTTTTATGGGGCGTTTATCAACAGCTTCTGACTCGGAGTCCGGGTCATCGAATTGGTCATAGTCCTCTTCGTCAACAACACCATCGACGCCGATAATACTCCTCTTCCCTTTTCTAACGACATGGCGCTTCTGTGCCTTTGGGTCTTTTATGTAGAAGACTTGTGAGATTTGTTTAGCTAAAACCCATGGCTCATCTTTCGCACTGATTGCTTTGACCTGTGTTGACTCAATAGATGTCGGGTGAGGTAAAGTCACGGTAGTGAATTTGTCATCATCGATATGGATATCACTACCTCAGGAAACACTATTACTGACGGGCCCAAAATGGTAATCACTCACGGGTCCAGGGCCCGTCAGTAACGTCCTGTCAGTGGAAGTTATACTTCCACTGACGGGCACAGGGCCCGTCAGTAGATATACTCTTTCACTGACGGGCGAAAAAAGACCATCAGTGGAAAGACCTCCAGGCTGCAGCAGTGGCATCTGAGCTGGATCTCCACTGACGAGCGTGGACTATTTGCCCATCAGTGGTAAGAATTTCCACTGACGGGTATATGTCTTCTGCCCGTCAGTGGAAGTATTTTCTGTCATTTTTTTTTGCATATATAGCATATATAGCAACTAATAGCATATATAGAGATGTTAATAGCATATATAGCATATCTTAATAGCATATATAGCAATTAATATGACATAAATTAAGCACACGTACCAATTAATATCACAAATAGTAAATACACATATAAAAGCAAGTTTACAATGAATTAAAATGATAAACAAATGAATTTAACAATGTTTATTCTCACTAGCCCTACTAATCTACGTCAACGACACTTCACTAGTACTTGTAGGGCGGCAGGAAGGGGGTAATTGGACTCCCACGTAGAAATCTCCACTTGGCCGGATGACTTTGTTGTTAATGACGTACGTGAAGGTCTTCTGGATGCGGGCAAAGTCCTTCCTCCAGTCATACTTATCGTCGGCCAGGTCGTGTATGAAGTTATTGAATTGATCCTGGCTCCATTGCGGGTTGTGGGATATGACGAACGTGTCTATGTGAGTGCAGACGTAGTACCCACATGTCACGCTATTTTCCAGCTGTTGCCTGCAAGGGAAGTTGAATTTGTGGATCAGCTTCTTGCTCTTGCTTTCTGCTCCTCCCCCTCGCAAGTTGTATTCCCAAAAGGTGGCTTCCAGAACTTCCTTAATTCCTGAGAAGTCCCGCTTGGCACTTCTTTGGGAATCAAAGTAGTATATCATTCTGGAAGGCTTGTGGATGACGATGAGGATCCAGTGGTCGCTGCATAAAAGGTAAGGAACCAATATTAATAGACGGGGATACGTGCTTAAGAAAAGCAAACTAGGGACGGTAGTAAGTAACTTACGGGGGGTTGTAGGGGATGAGCACGTAGTCCTTGTCCTTATGGTACAACAATGACTCGGTGAGGAAGTTTACCAGGACAGGCTTCGCTTCTCGTACATAGTACTCGTTCATGACGACCGGATCAATTATTCCAAACGCGCAGTTGGGCAGACGCCTAGACTCTTGGGCTTGGTAAAGCGCCCACAGCCTGACGAGCATGGTGTCAAGCCGGTAGAGGTTGAACAAATTAAAGATGTCTTCAAAGTTGATATCGAAGGTGTCATGCTGTCTATCCAGGAAGAAACCGAAATCTTTTGGCACCTCGACCTTAAAGTGCTGCACATAATCGTCCCGATTCCGTGACCTCATCATGATCGTGTCATGGAGCAGTGTCATCTGCGCGGGCAACCTCTGCAGCTCATCATCCGGGACCAAGGGCTCACCTGCCTCGTACACTAACTGTCGAGACTTCTTGATGGTTTCGGCAGATGTCTGGAAGGATAAGGCCTTTTTCTTGCTGTCCTTGCTTGCCTCCTTCGTAGCGGTGCCGCCCCGCCTGTGTGGTCTTTTTCTTTTCCTATCCGGCTCCGGAGAGGAGGCCCTCTTGCCTCCCGTCAACGCTTCGCCCACTGCGGCATTGAGTGTGCTTGGAGATAAGACCTTCTTTTCCGCTGCGCTCGGGTCATGGCGATGCTTGGAGCGCTTTTCACGGGGCGACGAGTCCGTCTTGGGTTGCTCCTCCTCCTGGGACGGAAGGATCGTCGTGTGCTGCTGCCCGGCAAGATCGTCGTCCCGATCATCGAAGGAAACCGGCGTACTGCACAGGCCGAGCGGAGACGGGCCGGCTCCGGCTGATGGAGAGGGAATAGTTGACGTACTAGGAGAGGACACCCCGAGGATAGTTATCTGGCTCTTCGGCCACAGGATGTAGTACCCCTTGCAGTCTCCTAGGTTTGTGACATCCTCTTCAGGGGCGACAGGGACTGCGACGTCACTGAACTCGGTGACGACGTGGTCCACCTGCACCCTCGCCATGTGGGAAGGTATTGCAACGTTGTGGCATGTGGCGCCCTCCACCGTTGGGAAGACTAGGCCGTGTGCAACTGTCTTATTCACGTCAGGCAAAGGGATTGTGAGGTGGCATTTCGTGGGGCCCTGCATAATAAACAATGTGTCGAATAAGAGCATTGTTATCTCCACAATTCTATTAATTAGAGCCCTCATATAAGTGATTCATGGTGGCGACGAAACTTACAGCAATGTCTTCGACGGGACTTGGTGACTCGGGGGCATTGTCGGAGGCTGAGGCGCAGCTGCTCCATCTAGCAGGATAGGAGCCCTGATGTCCGTGAGGATGGATAGGTGGCCGAGACGCATCGTAGCCTCTAGACGCTAAAAATTCTTGGGCCGCCAACTTGCCAGCCTCCTGGGCTGCCCTTATCATCTCTTGCATTAGAGATGTTTGCCTTCCTCTCCTCCTCTGGCGGGCAGCCTCGCGGTCCTGGGGAAACACTACGTCCCAGATAGCCCCGCCCCCGATCCCTCGGACACGCCCTGTCTTCTCCCTCGTCTCTAGAGCCTTCGAGAGATGGTCTTCCCACCTCTGGCTCTGGACGGATTCCTGGGAGTTGGCAAGCTGCTGGGACAGCTGCCTCTGCAACGTCAATGGCACAACGTACGGACCGTTAGTGAACTGGAAGCACAACAGTATATTTGAAGAAGACATCGGATTTAGATTTTATCAATCTTTCGGAGACCGCCTGAAGCTTAGGGTCCGTGATGATAGGAGTCCCAGTGGCTGGGTCTGAAACTGTGTGCGCCCTCATTCAGATCTGGGCGCATTCCTGCTCGATATCGGTGAAGGGAACCGGTTTCCCAGCTGCTATCAGCGCGGCGTCCTCTTTCTCCCAGATCGGTCTCTTCCTAGGAACACCTCGGCTGCCAAGGTGGTGGGGGAATTTGTTCTTCGCGCACAGCTCCTTCGCCCGGTGACTCTTCTCCTTGAATTTGTCACTCTTCTTGTCAGCAACGAACTCCTCCCAGTGTTCGAGTTCTACCTTTGGCCATTTTTGTTTGATTACAGTATCAAAATCGGCGTCTAGCAGTTTCCTTGCTTCATATCGCCATGTCCTTAGCGCAGCACACATGATGCTGTCCGCTTTTCTTCAGACTCTTTCCTTGTTAGCCTTTGGGACAGCATACCTTATCCCAGAGCTTGTCGAAGAGGACCTTTTTCTGGCCGTCCGTCATTTTCTTGAAGTCCTGGCATGTGATCCTGACATGCTCGCAGACAATGCACTTGCATGTGTTGCTGAACGACTTCGCAGCCTTCTCGGGACTTGCAGGAACACCTGTCACGCCGACTTGAGTGACGACGAATGTCTCGTTCGTTAGCTGGTTCCCTCCTCTAGGGTTGTACCGTCTCTTCGGCTTCTCTGCTGCTGACGACGGCTCCGGCGCCTCCTGTTCCTATGACCCTGACTCGCTTGATCGAGAAGCGTCTGACGAGCCAGACGCACTCTCTTCATCTCGCGCCATGGCTATTTCAGGTGCCGAAGGTACATTCCCCGCCTCGACGGTAGGTTCACTGGCCGGCTCAGGGGCTGTTTGATCGGTTAGGAGTGGGGCGTCAATAGGGGCCGCCACGTCTAGGGGCGCCGTGCTGTCATCATCTACGCGGGCTACTTCCCGGGTTGGCGACGAGTCCATTTTCTGATATATTAAGAAACTGAAACAAGCGCCCACCTATCAGCAAAGGACAGTTCCAAGCATGGTCATTTGCTATTACTAAATTAAAATGCATGCACCAAAGATGGTAAACATGAAGCGATCCTTTTTTCATTTGGTAAATCATCCCGTTATTATTCTAGAACAGTTTGGACAATGACAGATGACCATACTTCAAGCTACTCAAGTGAGAAGCTGCACAAACTAGGTTATATGCAGTAAGATGAGTGGAGAACCAAGCTTGAGAAAAAAACTGAACATACACTTTCTATCAAGGATAAGTTTCTAATCATATATAGAGTTTGTCGATTTCTGTTTGTCATGTTACCATTGTCGAGTACAAGATAGTGTAGGCTGGCTTCCACCAGTCACATGGCAAAATTGCATATTACATTGTCAGAAAATAGTTCCTAACAACCTTCTAGTAACCTTTTTGGATACAGTATATTTTTTGGCACGGTGTGATTGGGCAACACAATGCAACCTACACGAATTACAACGTACAAGTACATTGATAGGACGCTCTGAGAACCAGTGCCGTCCAATTGCCTCCTGGACATCAATGGGCCTGTTCCAGTAGCAAGAGTCAAGAGCATGCAACCTTGAATGGAGCTACTTTTGGCTTTTTGCTGCATTTGCAAGGGGAAAGGGAATCTTTGGTTCATCGATACTGTGAGAAATCTATGGAAGGAGTAGATGAGATCTCATGTTATCTTTCAAAAAAGAAAAAAGAGAAAGAAAAGAAGATGAGATCTCATGGTTGGCAGCATTGCAGCATCCAGCAGAAAAGCTTTCCCGGTCAGTTGAGACAGCTGTGCAGACTCAAAAGTACTCCTCCTCAAACAAGCAACAAAACAGCAGCCATTCAAACTCATTAATCAACGCGGTGAGCATTTCGAAGAGAAAAGAAGACAATGCCAATGCATGGAAGGAGCTCATGCTTTGCATATGCAGAAACCCTCACAGTAAAATTCACTAATCAATCATTCTTAACCACTAGCAACATTAATCAATCATTCACTAGGAGTACCACGGCATAATATCAAAAGTTGCAATTCCCAATTCATCACACTGTGACATAATATCAAACGCGACTACACTAGAACAAGTAGTAGGAGTTCACAAGCATTATGCCAGTGGTCGAATTTAGCATCACAACCGAATCAAGCAACGAGAGTTCACAAGAGAGAGGGAGAGAGAGAGGGAGAGGGAGAGAGAGAGAGAGGACCACGGCTTCTTCTTCGGGCTTGAACAACGGCAGCGGTGCTAGCTTCTCCTCTTCGGGCTTGGACGACGGCGGCGCGCGGGGCTCGGGGCGGCGGTGCGGGGAGTCAGGGCGGCGGCGTGGGGAGTAGGGGAGGCGGCGTGGGGGCTCGGGGTGGCGGTGCGGGGAGGCGGGGCGGCAGCGCGGGGAGTAGGGGAGGTGGCGCGGGGGCTCGGGGCGGCGGTGCGGGGAGGCGGGGTGGCGGCGCGGGGGCTCGTGGCGGTGACGCGGGGCTCGGAGCGGCGCACGGCAGCCTGGCGGCGGACTAGGGCTTCGCGGCTGGTTCAAAAACAGAACGCGCGAGGACAGAGAAAAGTTTCGCCAAGTCCCACTTATATAGTCCGGGCTGGAACCACTGATGGGCAAAGTAACAGCACTCGTTAGTGGAAGACTTCTACTGACGGGCGATACAAGGGGCCCGTCAGTAGAACTAGCCCTCGATCTGTACTTCTGTGGTCATCGGCACCACTGACGGGCACAGAAATAACACCCGTCAGTGGAAGACTTCTACTGACGGGCGGTTCAAGTGGCCCGTCAGTAGAAGTACATTATCTGGACTTTTGAGGTCCTCGGCATCACTGACGGGCACTGTAATAGAACCCGTCAGTGGAATACTTCTACTGACAGTCTGATGAACTGTGCCCATCAGTGGAAGTGTATTAGGATTTGTCGCTTGTCATCCTTATTTCCATGTTTGTGGACATTTAGAGAGTGAAAATAAGGGCTGATTTTATGGTTTGCACAGTGGACTTATGGGCTAATTTTTGGGTTTTCGGTGTGGATTTAGAGCATAGATGCAGCACGTGCCTAGCTATTTCAGGAAATTCTGAACATATATGATATATTAACCATTCAATTCGATAAAATGATATTATTACATATTGACCTAGCTATTTCACGAAGTTCGAACATATTGAGATTCCTTAATTCTGAATTGATCGGAAACCTAGATTTCATCGTCTTCGACACGCTTCTCAATAGTACTTCTGATCTTCTTGGTGGTATACGTCAGGCCTTCGTCGTGGCTACGTATTATGTATGGGCACGCATCCTGAGAACTTTTGTGCCTCTTGCTCGTTCGATCATCAACATCTTCTTCTTCTGTGTCCGGATCGTCGAACTGGTCGTAGTCCTCTTCGTCAACTACACCATCGACTCTGACAATACTCCTTTTCCCTTTCCTCACGACAACGCACTTCTTATTCTTTGGATCTGTTATGTAGAACACTTGGGCGAGCTGTTTGGCTAATACCCATGGCTCATCTTTGGGACTGATTGATTTGACTTGTCGTGACTCCATAGGGATCGGTGGAGGTATCACCATGGTACTGGAGTTCATATCTTCGATTCTGACGTCTTTCACCCATCTGACACGAAACCTGGGGATCTTGGTCACGGTGTAGTCAAGTTCCCAGATCTCTTCGATCACGCTGTAGTACCTACACTTCTTGCCATGATGACCAGTTCTAGACTCCTGCGTTACACCGCAGTTCTGGTACGTACTGCGCCGGTCTTGAGCCTTGGTATAGAATGTGTATCCATTGATATCATACGATTGCCACGTCACGACTTTGCTATCGGGTTCTTGTGACAACATTCGGACGGTTTCTTCTTCTCTATTTGTCGGCTCCCTTTCGTACCAGTAGTCCTTTAGCCACTGGGAGAACTTTGTGTTATGTTCTTTCGTGAGCGCAACTGTGCCCTTTTTCGGATTCGCTTCGCGCAACTGTTTCATGTGGATCTGAATATAAGACCGTACCACAGCCAAGTGTTACAGCACCACGAAATGTGCTCTGTTGTAGTCATCTGATCTTTCCGATCGATACACATGTAAATTTTTATGCCCGATTGCACCTTTACCGTCGAGCCTGCCTGTGTGACGCGAACTGGAACACCTATAGGTTTTTGATCACGCATGTAATCCGTGCAGAACTCAACGCCCTCTTCGGTAACATAGCCTTGGATGATGCTACCTTCCGGATGCGCTCTGTTACGAACGTAGCGCTTGATAACCCCATTGTACCTTTCAAACGGGTACATGTTGTGCAAAAACACGGGACCAAGGTCCAATATCTCCGGGACGATATGGATCATGAGATGTACCATGACATCGAAGAATGCTGGAGGGAAATGCATCTCAAGTTCGCATAGTATGACAGTGATCTCGGCCTTCAGTTTCAGGCAGCGTTACACCGTAATTGACTTCTGACAGATAGTGTTGAAGAAGTTACAAAGATCCGTGATCGTCTTGCGGACACCTGGCTCCATGATACCTCTAATTGTGACAGGCAGTATCTGTGTGATCATCACGTGGCAGTCATGAGACTTCATGCCAATCAGTCGATGAGTCTTCATGTCAACAAGTTTTCGGATGTTTGCGGAGTAACCCGAAGAAACTTTGACACCATAGAGGCATTCGCAGAGGCTATGGAGTTCGTCTTTACTCAGAGTGTAGCAGGCAGTAGGACAGCTGGTCTTGACTCTGATACCATTCTTCCCCGTCTTGTCGTTTCTCTGGTTGCTCACAGCACAGGTCTTATATTCATGTGTTGCATGTCTGCTCGTGCCTTCGGCCCATCTTTTGTCTTGTCCGGAATATTGAGCAAGAGACCAAGCAAGTTGTCGCAGACATTTTTCTCGATATGCATTACATCAATGCTGTGACGTGTGTCAAGGTGAGGCTAGTAAGGCAATTCATAGAAAACAGATTTCCTTTTCCAGACACCCTTTACTGGTGGTTATTTCTTTCCTTTTCCTGGCTCAACTTCATTCATTTCATTCAAGAGATCATAGATTTCTTGTCCGGTCTTCTCGCGAGGCTTTGGATGGATTTCTTTTGTTCCGTCGAACCTTTCCGTGTCCTCTCTCCATGGGTCGTTCATGGTCAGCCACCTTCGGTGTCCCATGAACACGATTTTTCTAGAGCCCTCTAAGAAAACACTCGTCGTTTCTTCCATGCACCTAACACATGCTTCGTATCCTTTGGTGCACTGACACGCGTTGTTCCCGTACGCGGGATAATCTTGCACCATTGTGAACAACAGGCCTTTCAGAGTGAAGAACTCTTCTCTGTCCGCATCCTAGACCTGAGCCCCTTCTTCCCACAGCGTAGCTAGTTCGTCCTTCAGTAGCTGTAGATACATGTTAAGATCTATTCCAGGTTGTTTTGGCCATTGAATGAGAATAGACAGGTGCATGTACTTTTGCTTCATGCACAACCATGGAGGGAGGTTATAGATCCAAAGAACAACGGGCCATGTGCTGTGTCTGCTGCTCATGTTGCCGAATGGATTTATTCCGTCCGTACTCATACCGAACCTGATATTCCTCGGATCACTACCGAAATCTGGGTATTCAGCGTCGATTGCCCTCCACTGACAAGCATCGGCTGGGTGTCTCAACATCCCGTCCTTTCTTCTCCCCTCTTCGTGCCAATGCATCAGCTTTGCCTCCTTCTTGTTATCGAATAAACGCTTCAGACGGGGGAGGACTGGAAGGTACCATACAACCTTTGCAGGGGCACCACTCGTCACTTCTTCCTCGTCATCGTCTTGGTTTATGCCGTGCTTATATCGAGATGTGTTGCACACCGGACATTTGTGCAGCTCTCTACACTCCCTGCGATAAATAATGCAGTCGTTTCGACAAGCGTGGAGTCTCTCTACATCCAATCCAAGTGGGCAGACCACCTTCTTGGCTTCCTCGGTGCTCGTAGGCAACACGTTCTCCTTTGGAAAAACGGTCACAAGGTAAGCCAGCATCTCATCGAAGCTTGCATCCGGACAGTTGTGGGCTGCCTTGATCCTTAGAAGTTCTAGCGTGACTGACAGACGCGTGTGCTCAGGATCGCAGGTGGGATACAGCGGTTTTGTCGAGTCTTCCATCAGTTTTGCAAACTTTGCGACCTCTCTTTCATCCTCGGGGTCTTCGACCACCTGGTCCGCCATGTGACTGTCCCTCAACATTTCAGCCAAATTGTTCCCCGCCTCCCTCGTCAAGTCATCCCTACATTCCGAAATATGGTCTTCATCTTCTTCTGCGTCTCCATGTATGGCCTCTTCTTCTAAACATTCACGAGTAGCTAAAATTTCTGTCTCCTCCTCACCGTGACTTGTCCAACGTGTATAACCTTCCATGAAACCTTTAGTCAACAAGTGTAGCTGCAGCATGCCTCTCTCCCTGAACATTATCATGCTCTTGCATACAGAACACGGACAACACATCTTGTTTGCACCCTTTTTCTCCCTATCTTCCTCGGCCACATCTAGAAACCCATTCAGAGTATTGACGAAACTCTGTGTTGCCCTTTCGCCGTACATCCAACTTCAATCCATCGATCCCTACAACAACAAACTGATTGATTATAGTCCAAATTAACAGAACAAACACAAAATTTATTCTTTTCTTTCATGTACTACATCGTACCAAAGAGAGCTCGCTAGCTAGGGCCATCAAGGAGCGGACTCGAGAGAGAGGAGGGGAGGGGAGAGGAGGGGAGGAGGGATAATGGGTGGAGATGAGTAGGGGAGTTAAAAGAAATCTAGATATAGATTGAGGAGGGAGGGAGGGAGGAGGGGAGGGGGAGAGAGAGGGAAAAAGGGGTGCAAATTAAGGAGGAGGGACAAGAGATTGATCTAGATCTAGATCTAGAGGAGGAGGGAGAGAGGAGGGGGAGGAGGCCAAAGGGGGAGAAGAGGGAGGAGGCTAAGGGAAAAATTGGGAAAAAATGGGGAGGAAGTAGGCAGCAAATGGCCAGAGCTTGCAGTTGGCCGTTTGAGGCGTGCGAGCTCAACAGCCAGCTGCAGGCGCCGCCAAGCACAATTTATAGTCGCAGACATATCACTGACGGGCACCACATAATCCACCCGTCAGTGATAAGCATGCCACGGAGGCATTCTTGGGAGCACACTTTCACTGACGGGCACTATGGCACCCGTCAGTGGAAAGCCAATAATCACTGACGGGCACGTTTAACTTGCCCGTTAGTGTAGGTATGTGTCAGTGGAGAAGCCAGGGTGGATCTCCGTTCCCACTTCTACTGACGGGCACTACATGACCCATCAGTGGAATGACAACCATCACTGACGGGCACATATAATGCACCCGTCAGTGAAGCTTTGTGTCAGTGGAGAGGCCAGGTTGGCCCTCCGCTCCCACTTCTACTGACGGGTCTTTTTTGTGCCCGTCAGTAGAAGTTGGCCGTCTCCTCCAGTGCGTGACC
The DNA here is from genome assembly GCA_019208055.1 of Stipa capillata. NCBI lineage: Eukaryota > Viridiplantae > Streptophyta > Magnoliopsida > Poales > Poaceae > Stipa > Stipa capillata. The sequence goes on along the minus strand of JAGXJF010001031.1, from coordinate 49,955 downwards.
ATCGCTGACGGGCCCGTGTTCACCCGTCAGCGATTCATCTAATCAGCGACGAGCCTCGGAGTGCTCGTCAGTGATTGTCTTGTAGCAGAGATCATTTCTGAGGTAGTGTATTTTTCGCCCATCTGACATGAAACATGGGGATCTTTGTGATGGTGTAGTCCAGTTCCCAAATTTCTTCGATAACACCGTAGTATATGTCCTTATGGTTACCAGTTTTAGCCTCCATCGTCACCCCCACTGTCCTGATACGTACTTTTCCTGTCTTGAGCCTCCGTATAGAATGTGTATCCGTTGATATCATATGCTTGAAATGTCAGGACCTTGCTCGCAGGTTCTTGTGACAATATTTTGACCGTCTCTTCTTCAAAATTTGTTGGAGGCCTTTCATACCAGTAGTTCTTTAGCCACTTTGCGAACTTTCCATTGTGCTCTTTCGAGAGCCACGCTTCTCCCTTCTTCGGGTTTTCTTTTTTAAGCTTTACCATGTGCATCCAAAGATAGGGATGCACCACCGTCAGGTGTTGCAAGACCATGAGATGTGCTCTGTCATAGTCATCTGACCTATTCGGTACTGAATTATAGACATGTAAAGGCTTTTGTCCGCGTGCATGGCCTTCACCATCGAGCCTACCTGTGTGCCGTGAAACAGGAACACCTATTCAGCCAAGTAATCAGTACAGAACTTGACACACTCTTCGACAACATAGCCTTGGATGATGCTACCTTCTGGTTGTGTCACGGACCCGAAATCCATATGTGATTAGGAGAACGCGAAGTCGCCAAGGACCGAAGGACTCGTCAGCCCGGTGGCACGGTACCTGCGCCGTACGCACCAAGGCGGAACGATCCGACACCCGCCACGTGCGGGCCGGCCGGAAGCGACCAATCTTCCCCAAACCACATATAAATCCCAGATGCCGGTGAAGAGGTGAGACCGCGTGATAAGTCTGCGCTCCGCGATAGTCATAGGAGGACCAGAGCCCGGGATACGCATCCCCTCAACCTAACCTAGCCACGAGGTGCGACTCTAGGAGGATCCAGCTTTGCTCTGCCGTCAGCGCGAGGCGTGACGGTCGTAGGAGGCTTAGCGAGTACGGGATGAATCCCCTGGATCGACTCAACCAAAGTTACACAGGACTAGTGGTTCGCTCACCTCTGCCATCACGAAACGCACTCCTAGCACGCAGTAATACCGCTGCACAGTTGTCCACATACTTCATCACATACACGCATTGTACATGGACAACCACAATTAACAACTTGGACTATCACAGCACAAACTCGACTAGAGAAAGACTTATATATATACATAGCGACTCGGATGTCGATCACGATATACATTTATTACAAATAGCAGCGGAAGAAAAACGGAAAAAGGCCCGAGATGGTGGGGAACCACCTCAAACACAACCCACAATATGCCCGAGGAAGTCGAAGCCGAAAGAGGTAAACCGAAGCAGCGAAAGGTCAACTCCAGAGATGCTCCATAAACCTGCCTAGGATAAACCTAGGTGAGTACAACCACCGTACTCGCAAGGCATTGCTCATTAATTAATTAAAACATGGTATTAACCATGTTTGACTTATCAAGTTCAAGTTACATATAAGGGATGAAATGAACATGAGCTACCTCATTTTAATTTCAGATTCAATGAACATTAGCAACAAATTAATAACAACAGGAAAATAATAGCAAACTTACAAGCACCCACACACGAACACAGTAATATGAATGTCACCATTTCCAATTCCTCCGGGGAACTTGACCACTGCAGGTATAGTGAGTGCATAACCGCTTGGAGGTAGCAAGCCTCCAAGGGGCATGGAGACTTACCTCAACTATGCCTGGGGGCAGCCCACACCCCAATTAAATCACATGTCCATCACAATAACAATTTCAATCAATTCTCTCGGACCGTTACCGGCCACACGACCACTGCAGGTGTAGTGAGTGCATAACCGCAAGGAGGGAGCGAGCCTCCAAGGGGCATGGAGACTTACCTCAACTACACCCCAGCCTCGGTTCCGCTAACGTTCCCGTGGTGACAGGGACATGACACGCTGAAGATAGGGTTGGTGTGACGACAAAACTCTACTTACTCCTGGGTCGCCATCACTCAGCAATTAACACCAACCGTACCCATTGTGCACGCCCTCGGCTCTCACATCTCACTTAACAAGTTCAAGTTGAAAGGGCAACCAGTTTAATTCTCAGCCATAGTTGCTGCATCGCAATAAGACCTGCACCTACTAGTATGACATCAAGCACAGATTAAGTAAGCATTTACGCAAGCACCAAGTCAATCCAGTTAAGTATGCCAAACAAGATTAACACACAATGTAATGATTAATCAACAAGCAATGGAGCTTGCCTGGTTGCTCGGGGAAGTACGGGGAGCATGCGCGAGAACTCCAGAATACTCGAAACATCGGTAAGAAGCAAGTGACCTCTAAAAAGAGAAAAGCAAGCCTAAGAAGCTAATTCGAAAAGGACGAGGATGCATGAATGCCAAGGTTATGGATACAACTACGGTGGATTAAGATAAAATACACAGGTACATAACTGGGTTGGCGTTCATTCCAGATTCTGGGTTTAGTTTTAGTTATGATCTAGCTTTAATCACGGATGGCCTAAAATATGGATGTATGCATGGAATATAGTATGCAACTAAAAAGGAGGACTTTAAATCCGTAATTAGGGTTAGGGCTCATTTAATCGATTCGTTGTCGTAGGTGAGAACATAGGGTCGCGATTATTTTCTGGCCGTTAGGCGAATTGTGACACTAACTATTTTAAATTGACTGCTAAGCTAGATTCTCTAGGTTCATATTTTTGGAGGTCGCTTACGTTCTACAAGTTTAATCATATTTAGCATTTCCTGTCTTCTTCTCAGTAGGGAAATAGTATGCCAGATACCCTCATAACTAGCTGGAGTTAATTTATGAAAGATGGCAGGTAAACGCGGTAATTAGTATGATAAGCATTAGTGCTTAACTGGGTTCTAAAGAGCGTGATTAGAAATTCAGGGAGGCACGTATAGTAACCATATGCTAGTTATAAAGAACTAAGTGGCAATCACTTAAGTCCTGGTATGTGACTTGAAGACTACTCGACCAAACCTTTCATCGCCATATAACTAAAAATTAACCATGGTTCTCGAGTGACAGGTAAACAACTCTTAAGGCAATTACTTAACTTTGATTGGTGCTTAACTACCAACTTAGCATGTAAGTTTAAATAGTCATTTCGATAGCAGTTGATGAAGGACTAATGGTTATGAGTACAACTAATCGTTACTAGAGCCATCGTTGAATTGATATGTCTAAACCTTACTTAGGACTGATGATCGCGTTCATGAATTGAACCAGTAACCCTTATTTTATATTAATGAAACTAGTTATTGACTAAAATTGTGCTCAACCAGACATACGCTTGACGGGTGAAGCTAACATTAGCACATGGGTTACATCTTAACCGGTGTATAGCGATAGAGTCAAGTGTGATTAGCAGCTCATTAGGAAGGTGTTCTTAACCCCATATCCAAGGTAAAAGTGAAAATGTTTTAAGAACAATTAGGCTTAGCATATACACTGGGATTGGATTGATATACAGTGGAGGTTAGCGGTGTTCTAACAGATTATTCACCAAGATCAGAAACGTGCCAAGGTGCTTAACGCCTACAAATAAGATTTCAAATGCCACAGCACAAAGAATCATTGGGTGATAGGTTAGTTCATTAATTACAGTGTTGAATGTTGTAACCGCATATAGTCTCCGAACGTATTCAATAATTGGCTGCCTCATACGTCATCAGTGAACAACAAGCACTTGTTTAATTACCGTTGATTTAGTTAACCCTACTCGAAACCTAATAATTAAACAACATACAATAGTGACTGAAGAAAGGTGTGGCCACCGGTCATTAGCATTTGACGTTAACCACCTGAGGGAGATGAGCTTGACGCAGCTGTAGCTGGTGGCTCCAGCTCGGGGAGGAGGAAGGCAACCGGGCGCAGCTGCGGGTACTGGAGATGCCGATGTGGCCGTCGGCGGTGGCGAAGGGAGAACCGCACAGTCGGCTCAAGTCCCTTGGTGTAGACGGAGTTGGGGAGGAGGTCGCCGCTCCAGGGAAGCCTTCGATGAGCACCTGGGGAGACAAGGAGCAGGGAAATGAGAGAGAGGAGAAAGGGAATGGGCTCGGCAATGGAGAAGAAAACCCGGAGGCCGGCGGTGAGCTTCGGGGCGGGGCTCCGGTGTGCGGACGAGCTCGGGCTCGAGCTCGTCGGCCTGGCATTGCTGCGGCACGGGAGCAGCGAGGAGGCGGCAAATGGGCGAGGGCCACGGCAGCGGCGAGGCAAGAGGAAACGGCGTGGGGGAGGACGAGCGGCAGAGGGCAGGGACGGAGGAGGTGGCGGCGTTGCGGTGGGGAGGAGCGGCGTGGGGCGGCTCGGATCTGGGCGGTGGGGAGGGCAAGCGGCGCGGCAAGGAGGCGGGGTGCCGCGCTGGGATGGGGAAAGCTCGGCGGGGACGGCGAGCCTAGGGCGGCGGCGGAGGGAACCGGAGGGAGTTGCCGGCGGTGGTAGCCAGCGGGGCGAGCGACCAAGGGGGCGCGGCGGCCGCCCTGGGGTGGAACCCGGGCTCGGCGCAGGGCGCGGACGGGGTGGTCGGCCAGCGCTCCTTGGGGGAGGCAGCGGCGGCGGGAGCAAGGCGGGCGACGGGTGGGTGAAGCGGCACAGGGGAGGTGGCGCAAGGGGCGGCGCGTGGAGGGGAGCTGAAGGGAGGCGGGGCCGGAGGCAGCAAAAGGGGCGGCGGCCCTGTTGGTGGCTGCTCGGATGGTGCAGAGGGGAGCGGGCGGCGCGACTCATGGAGGAGGAGGCGGTGGCCGGACGCCGTCGGCGGCATGGAGGCCGGAGGGGAGAGGCCCGGGGCCGGCGCGGCATGGGGCAGAGAGGCAAGGGCAGGCCACCGGTGGCTCGAGGGGGAACTATGCTGGTGGTCTGCTCGGCTTGGGGAGATGGGGAAGGAGAGTTGGGGGAATAAAAAGGAGCTGAAGCAGAGAATAGCTTGCTACGTGGAGAAGATGAGCTGCAGCAGAGGCCAGGTGGAGAAACAAAGTGTCTGTGGGTTGGATGGTTTTTCCTTTTTATTTTTCTTTCTTCTTTCATTTTTAGTTCTGTTCTCAGGCTTAGATTAAATTGATCAAAGGTGTACTGCACTGTTGGGACATGATTTGGCTTTAAACAAGAATAACAGTATTTGAAATTTTTCTCGAGTTCGGCATGAGGATCAGTACTTTGCCCTAATCAAGTTGGTTGGCACACATACTAGCAATTTTGGCACCTTCTATCTTAGTGAAAACTGATTGGTGGCGTCTAAGTACAACTGAGACAACAACAAATTAAGTTTTTACAGAGTTCACTTCAAATGACGTTATCTAAGACTAACTTCTAGTTTTACGAAGAACAATTCAACGTAGGTGTGATCATGACTAACTAATCTCATTACATGAGGGGCTTGCAAGTCAGAGAGGAAGGTATTAGATCGATTGCAATTCTAAAACTGATGGAATCATCTTGCTAACAGGAACATGTATAACTTTTGAATCGTGAGTTTTAGCGACATGAGTTTCACCATTCTGTTTCACATCGATTCTAAGCCACATATTAGGGTTTTCGAGTTGAGCCAATTCGACCAGTCTAAATGCATGCATGTCAATGGAAGAAATCGTTTTTATTCGCAATAATTTACACTGACGTCGGATCTGAGAATAGGGTCGCTACAGGTTGTGACCTGTTATGAACGTAGCGCTTCACAACCCCATTGTACCTTTCCAACAGGTACATATTGTGTAGGAACACGGGACCTAGGTCCAGTATCTCCAGGACGATATGGATCATGAGATGTACCATGATATCGAAGAATGCTGGAGGGAAGTACATCTCAAGTTCGCACAGTATGACAATGATCTCCTCTTGCAGCTTATGGCAACGCGTAGCGGAGATCGACTTCTGAGATATCGTGTTGAAAAAGTTACAAAGATTCAAGATTGTCTTGCGGACCTCCGGCTCCATGAGACCTCTAATTGCAACAGGAAGTATCTTCATGAGACTTCATACCAATTACTCGACGGCTCTTCATGTCAACTATTCTCCCGATGTTTGCCGAGTAACCGGAAGAAACTTTGACACCTTGGAGGCACTCCAAAAAGCTAATGATCTCTTTTTTGCTGAGAGTATAACAAGCAGCAGGACAGTCCGTCTTGATTCTGACCGCACCCGTCCCCAACTTGGTCGTTCGCTTCGTAGCCCATAGCTTCTTTCTTATACCCAAGAATTTCATGTCAGCTCGTGCCTTCGGTCCATCTTTTGTCTTTTCTGAAATGTTGAGCTGGATACCAAGCAAGCTCTCACACACGTTTTTTCAACATGCATGACGTGTATGCTGTGACGTTGAAAGATCATCTAGGCCCTAATATGGTTTTGATGGTTAATGGTAACTTAAACTGGAATCTAATGTTTATAGGTTCCATGAAGAAGGGTCATTCAGTGAAGGATGGTCACCAAAAAGGGTACAAGGTGGTTTCAAGGACAAAGAGATGGCTGTGCTAGGCAGCTGTGTCACAGCTGAGAAGAAGCCGGTGCTGTGCAGGGAGCTGCAAGCAAGGTGACGGTGGCTTGATGCGTCAAGGGCCGTGACTTCAGTTGGTGGCAGGTAAAGCTTAGATTTGCTAGTTTCTTTGAGTCCATAGGAATCACCCGTACTATCAAGAGGGATGAAACAGTAGCAGTTGTCTAAGGGAACCTTGCTCATTGCTCAGAGTGTTGGTCAAGGGCATTGATGCTTTGAGGTCAATTGCCCTGTGTCAATAGCTTTGCACAAAGTATGAAGCTGTTTTATGTTAGTGCTCCACAGTACTAACAGTGAAAACCCTAGAGCTTTAGGCACCTGTGTGACACAGCTATGTCACAGGTGGTCTTCCGCTCTATGACTCAGGTACATCTCTGTACCAGGGGAGAGCTTGAAAATGCTAAGGTACCTGCACTGCGATAGGCGGTCTGATGTGTCAGAAGTCTGTCGGAGGTTCTCTCCTTATAGGTATTAGAGTTTGACGTATGCTGAGGGCATGTCATGTGTCAGGACCGGGCTGAGTAGTGCGGCTATCAGCTAAGGGTTCACCTGTGTGTGCCACCGGTGACACAGGTGTCGGTCTGCCTGAACCGGTTGCAGTTGGGCGTAGTGTGTAGCTGTGTCACCGGTGGCTGACACCGGTGGTTCTCTTAATCCTACGTGGCAATAGGGTAACGGTCAGGTGCTTGAGGACCCTATATATAGGGGACCAGGGAAGGACTTCTTCCTCAACCTTGCTCAAACCAGTAAATCATATACGACCGTTGCAAAGCCTCCAACCACTCAACAAGAGCCAAAAGCCTAAGGGTCAGTCCGAGTGAGTTTGTGAGCTTTGAGCACGAGCAAAGGTTCCTCCAAGAGATTGCTACTGCATCATCTGTTACTCTTGGAGTGTCTACTCCTAGACGGGTGCAGGAGTTGCTGATATCACCCAAGCTTGTGTGGGCTGAATCAGTAAGTTTGTAAAGGAGCATCGAGGTCATCCTGCTGCAAGGCAAAAGGACCTCCACAAGCAAGGAAGAGGCCTGAACGTCAGGTACTCGGAGGACAAGCACGATTCAGTGCTGACTATCTCTTCAGAGTAGTCTCTCCAACGGAGACGTACCTCTCTGAAAAGAGTAGGGAACTTCGGGATAAATCTACTTGTCTCTCTCTCTGAGTGTTTAGCCTATTTCCTCTAGCAGTTATATTCATTGCATGCTTATATGATCTGAGATACTCTTGTTCATCTGATTCAGATCTACTTTATACCTGCTTAATCTGCTTTGTGCCTGCTTGTACTAGCTGTGTCTCAGGTGTTATATATATATCATCGTTTCTACCTGTCTTAGTCACCTGTGTCACAGCCACATTACTTGCTTACCTGTGCTAGGTCATTATATCACCTGTGTGACAGCCACGTGCTATTTTACTTGTCATATTTCACCAGTGCTAGGAACCTGTCACACAGCCAATTAAATCTGAAAATCTGCTAAGTCAATATCCAGTTAACAAGATTAAAACGAAGTAATTCTTAATTAGCCTCCTATTCACCCCTCCTCTAGTTGGCACCCTTGGTCCTTTCAGACGTGTGCTTAGGAATCTCCAGTAAGGCAAATCCCAGAATGCGGATTTCCTTTTCCAGACACCGTCCTGCATGGGAACAGACGGTTGTGTCTTACCCGGTGTAACAGCGGGCATTGTGTTCACGATGTCATAGATTTCCACCCCAGTCTTCTCCCGAGGCACCGAACGGACCTCAACAGTATTGTCAAACAATTCCTTCTCTTGCCTCCATGGGTCGTTCTGTTTTAGCCACCTTCGGTGGCCCATGAACATGATTTTTTTGGATCCCTTTAGGTGTAAACTTGTAGTAGACTCCAAACACTTCACACATCCTTTGTACCCATGAACACACTGGCAGGATTGATATCCATACGCGGGATAGTCTTGGACTGTCGTGAACAACAGCGCTTTCAGATTGAAGTACTCTTCTTCGTATGCGTCCCAGACCTGGGCCCCTGGTTCCCACAGTGTAGCTAGTTCTTCGAACAATAATTGTTGATACATGTTCAGATCATTCCCAGGTTGCTTCGGCCCTTGTATGAGAATAGACAGGTGTATATACTTTCGTTTCATGCACAGCCATGGAGGAAGGTTGTACATCCATAGAACCACGAGCCAAGTGCTGTGTCTGCTGCTCATGTTGCCGAATGGATTGATCCCGTCCGTACTCATACCAAACCTGATATTCCTCGGATCTTTTCTGAAATCATCGTATTGGGCGTCGATTGCCCTCCACTGCGAAGCATCGGCAGGGTGTCTCATCACTCCATCATCAGTTTTTTCGCCCCTCGGTGTGCCAACGTAGCAGTTTTGCCTCCTTCTTGTTAGCGAATAAACGATTCAAACGGGGAAGGACCGGAAGATACCATACAATCTTCGCTGGAGCGCCACTCGTCACTGGGTCCTCATCATCGGCTTGGTTTCTACCCCTCTTGAATCTGGACGTGTTGCACGTGGGACACTTGTACAACTTCTCATGCTCCTTGTGGTAAATAAAGCAGTCATTCAGACACGCATGGAACCTCTGCACCTCTAACCCAAGAGGGTAGACAACCTTCTTGGCTTCTTCGGTGCTCGTAGGCAGCAAGTTGTTTTTCAGAAAAACTTTTGCAAGAAAAGCCAATGTCTCATCGAAGCCTTCGTCCGGACAGTTGTGGGCTGCCTTGATCCTTAGAAGTTCCAGCGTGACTGACAGACGCGTGTGTTCTGGATCGGAACCGGTATACAACGGGGTTTGCGAGTCTTCAACTAGTCTCGTGAACTTAGCAGCCTCTCTTTCATTCTCAGGATCTAGCACGACCTACTCCACCATGTGAACGTCCTGCACCATATCGGCCAAATTGTTCCCCATTTCTTCTTCGGGGTCAGATTCGAAACTCTCCTCGTCTTCTTCGTCCTCTCCATGTTCGGCATCTTGCTGTAACACTTGATCTTCCTCCTCCTCACCATGACATATCCAACGTGTATAACCTGGCATGAAACCCTTAAGCACCAGGTGTACAATCACCCTCTCTCTCGTATCGAACATTACCAAATTTTTGCAATCGTGACACGGACAACAAATCTTTGTGCCACCTTTTCTCCTCGTATCTTGCTCGGCGACATCAAGGAACTCATTCAAAGCCATAGCCCAACTCTCTGTTGCCCGGTTCTCGTACATCCAACTGCGATCCATCGATCAATCCCTACGACACGAAACTAATCAGTTCGAAAAAATAAACACTAGGCCTCGGCGAGCGTATCTCATTCATCCAAATTAAAAGAGTATTATTGCCAAGCGCTAGCGATCTTTTTGGCGAGTGAATGGAACTTGGTGGAGGGAAGAGAGATCTATGGAGAGAGTGAGAGGAGGAGGGAGAGATGAGAAATTTTGTTGGGTTCAAAAGAGAGATCTAGAGATGGGTCAAGAAATCTAAAAGAAATGGGAGGGTTTTGGAAAATTAAAGAGATCTAGCAAGATCTCTAGATCTAGATCTAGTGTGGGAAGGAAGAAGGGAGAGGAGGAAGGAGGGAGAGGAGGAGGGGGTTGGGGAGATGGGAGGGTTTGAATGTGGGGTGGGGGCGGCGGTGGCGGCACAGCGGGTTCGTGCGGGTGGGGGCGCTCGCTGCTGGCCAGTGGGCGCACGAGCACTGGCCAGCAGCCAGCGCTGCCTCTGCTTTATATAGGAGAAGTTGCCACTGACGGGCCCACGAAAAGGGCACGTTAGTGATACGACCGTCATCCCGCGAACAACCAACGCTGACGGACACGCGATATGCCCATCAGTAGAGGCCCAATCACCACTGACGGACACTTAAGTGGAGCCCGTCAGCGGAGAGATCACGTCATCTGTACCAATTTCTGGCACCACGTTTTCATATTCGCTGACGGGCCACTTATGTGCCCATCAGTGGAGGTCCTTAGCTGTGGCCAGGCGGCCTCCTCCACTGACAGTCTCGTACGTGTCCGTCAGTGGTTATCCCCTCCAACGACAGTCCTTTCGGTGCCCGTCAGTGGAGGTCCTCCAGGAGAGGGTCAATCTGCTGTAGTGAAGGAAATGAAACCGCCTTGATCCGAGCTAATGTCCAAGAGACTGAGGAGCAGACTATAGCCTATTTCTTGGCCGGATTGAACCACCCAATAAAGCGCATCGCCGACTATCAACCCTACAACATAGTTGTGGAGTTAGTGCATCAATCTATCAAGGCCGAGCGCCAGGTGCAAGAGGATGCATGCTACTCCAAGTCCTCAACATATACCACACGCCCCACTCCTTATGCTTCGCTTGCCCCGGCGGTTGCTCCTCGCCCTACTCCGAGTGCAAAGTTTGCCCCATGAGCTACATCAACCAAGACAGAAAGTCATATGGGAGGTGGAAGTACAAGTGTGCGCTAATGGACAAACACAAACCGTCCTACCACCTCTTCTTCAAAGGGAGCACCGAGTCCGAGCACTGTTTCTTCAATGGCTTTCACGGGCAAGACTCATGACATCGTATGCTTCAAGTGCCAAGGGCGTGGTCATATGCAAAGAGAGTGCCCCAATGCACGAGTTATGTTGATCAATGAAGAAGGCGAGTATGAGTCTGCTAGCGAGGGCGAGATTGATGCCATCCATGAAGTAGCCCGGATTGAACAAGAAGGAGAATATTAAGATGGACAAGAGCGAATCTATTGCAAGACCGAGTTGGGTCCATCCCTCGTCGTCACCAAGAAGATCCTCACTGTCCAACTTCAAGATGAGCCTGAACAACGGTGCAACCTCTTCCAAACCAAGGCCACAATCGACGGCAAAACCATCAAAGTCATAATCGATGGAGGGAGTTGTCACAATTTGGCAAGTCAAGTGCTGTGTTCCAAACTCAACCTGAAGTATAAGAAGCACCCATGCCCCTACCATGTGTAGTGGTTGAGTGACAGCGGCACCGTCAAGATACAACACATGGTGCAAGTCTCCTTCAAGATTGGAGCCTATCAGGACACTGTGGAGTGTGATGTGGTACCCATGACGGTGTGCCACCTTCTATTGGGCCACCCATGGCAGTACGACCAAGCGGCGCGCCACGACGGCCACACTAATGAGTACATCTTTCGGTGGCACCATAAGGAGTATGTGCTTCACCCCATGACGCCAAGCCAAATCATCGCCGACAATGCTCAAAAGTTGACAAGGCTTCAAGAAGAGAAGAAGAGATGTGAGCGAGAGAACGCCACCTTGAGTGAATTCCACAAATCGGTGAGCAAGAGCCACAAGCCCAAAATGTGAGAAAAGAGTCAGGAAGCGAGTAGAGGCTTAGTGATGCTAGCCACCAAATCCGAGATGAGAGGAGTGAGGAATAACCCACCTACACTACACTATGTACTTGTATACAAAGATGTGGTTGCTTTGACTAATGATTCACCCCCACTTCCTCTAGCTATGTCTCGTGTTTTGCAGGAGTTCGAGGATGTCTTCCCCGATGAGATTCCAACGGGGCTTCCACCCATTCGAGGCATCGAGCACCGCATCGACCTCATTCCGGGAGCGCCTCTTCCCAACCGGCCACCTGACCGCGCCAACCCCAAAGAGACCAAGGAAATTTAACGTCAAGTACAAGAGCTACTTGACAAGGGGTATGTTCACGAAAGCTTAAGTCCTTGCGTCGTTCCCATTATTCTTGTCCCTAAAAAGGACGGATCTTGGCGCATGTGTGTTGATTGCCGAGCCATCAATAATTCAACCGTGCGTTATCGCCATCCCATTCCTCATTTAGATGACATGCTTCATGAGCTTAGTGGCACAACCATTTTCTCTAAAATTGATTTGAAGAGTGCTATCACCAAATAAGGATGAGTGAAGGAGATGAGTGGAAAACCGCTTTCAAAACTAAGTTTGGTTTATATGAGTGGCTTGTCATGCCTTTTGGTTTATCCAATGCTCCCAGTACTTTCATGCGCTTAATGAATCATGTTTTACTCCAATTCATTGGTAAATTTGTGGTAGTCTACTTTGATGACATTCTTATATATAGTAGAACTTTGCATGATCATGTTGGCCACATTAAACAAGTTCTACTAGTGCTTAGGAATGAACGCTTGTTTGCTAACCTTGAGAAATGCACTTTTTGTATGGAGAAACTTGTGTTTCTAGGCTTTGTTGTGTCTACTCATGGCATAGAGGTAGATGAGTCCAAAATTGAAGCAATTAAAAATTGGCCTACCCCTGTCAATGTGAGTCAGTGCGTAGCTTCATGACCTAGCAAGTTTTTACCGTCGATTTGTCAATATTTTAGTGCTATTGCTTCCCCTTTGAATGAATTGACTAGGAAAAACATTCCTTTTGTATGGGGGCAATCTCAAGAAAACGCTTTTCAAGAATTAAAGAAACGCTTAACCGAGGCACCCTTGCTTGCTTTACCGGATTTTGCTAAAACCTTTGAAGTTGAATGTGATGCTAGTGGAATCGGTATAGTGGGTGTGCTCATGTAAGAAGGTAAATCGGTAGCTTACTTTAGTGAGAAATTGAATGGTGCTCAACTCAACTATCCAGTTTATGATAAAGAATTGTATGCTTTGGTTTGTGTCCTAGAAGTTTGACAACACTATCTTTGGCCAAAAGAATTTGTTATTCATTCCGATCATGAATCCTTGAAATACCTTAAGGCCAAGCTAAATTGAACCGAAGACATGCAAGATGGGTTGAATTTATTGAAACCTTTCCCTACGTAGTCAAATACAAAAGGGTAACGAAAATGTTGTGGTGGACGCTCTTTCCCGCAAAATGACCCTCTTGAATCAACTCGAAGTTAAAGTTTTGGGTTTTGAATGCTTGAAAGATTTATATGCTAATGACCCTAAATTTGCTTTCCCTTTTGCTAATTGTAGAGAAGGAAAGGGTTGGGACAAATATCATGTGCATGAGGGCTTTCTGTTTCGAGCTAACAAACTATGCATTCCCGAGTCGTCCGTGCGTTTGCTACTTTTGCAGGAATCCCACGGCGGCGGCTTGATGGGACAATTTGGGCGGTACAAGACCTACATGATGCTGTCCAACCACTATTATTGGGCGAAAAATGTGAAGAGACGTGGATAGATTCGTCCAACGATGCATCACAATGCCACAAAGCTAAGTTAAAGCTAAACCCTCACGGTCTTTATACTCCACTTCCTGTTCCTAGTGCACCTTGGGAGGATATTAGCATGGACTTTGTTTTAGGTTTGCCTAGGACCAAAACGGGGAGGGACTCAGTATTTGTGGTTGTGGATAGATTCTCAAAAATGGCATATTTTATTCCTTGCCACAAGACCGACGATGCTTCACATGTTGCTAATTTGTTTTTTAGGGAAATTGTGAGGCTTCACGGTGTGCCCAAGACCATCGTCTCCGACCGCGACGTCAAGTTCCTAAGTTACTTTTGGGAAGACATTGTGGGCCAAGTTGGCAGTCAAGCTTCTCTTCTCCACAATGTGCCACCCACAAACCGATGGGCAAACCGAGGTCGTCAACCGCACCTTGTCATCCCTCCTCTGCACCATGATCAAGACAAACTTGAAGGAGTGGGAGGAATGCATTCCCCATGTGGAGTTCGCCTACAACCGAGCGGTCCATTCTATTACAAGCATGAGCCCATTCGAAGTGGTGTATGGCCTCAACCCTCTACACCCCTCGACCTCCTTCCACTACTGCTTCACGAACGGGTCAATATGGACGCCTCCAAGCGAGCCACTTTCATCAAGAGGCTCCACAAGACAACACGAGCTATGATTGAGCAACGAGTGCTTCGTCACGCCAACAAGGTCAACAAGAGCAAGAAAAAGATGGTGTTCGACCCCGGTGATCTTGTGTGGGTACATCTCCGCAAGGAGCGTTTTCCCGAAGAACGTAAGTCCAAGCTCATGCCACGCGGTGATGGACCTTTCCAAGTCCTTCAGTGCATCGGCGACAATGCTTACAAGATTGACCTTCCACCATCCAAGTAATCGGTGAGCAACACCTTCAACATTACGGATCTTTCTCCCTTCCATGGTTACAATGCAGTTGAGTCGAGGTCGACTCCTTTTCAAGTAGGGGGGAATGGTGTGGACATCACCTGTACCAAGGGTGAAGACTTTGCAACTCACTCAAGTCACTCAAGTCCACCTCCAAAACCTAGTGTCCCAATGACAAGAGCTCGAGCTAAGGCTTTACAACATGAGGTGAATCTATTCCTTGATACATCTCCAATTGACTTGAGCTTGAATGGTGTGCTAACCTAATGCTTCGACTCTATGCTTGCTCAGGTATGAAGGATCAACCAAGTGGAGCGAAGCCGAGGGGAGGAAGGACCCGAGCTGCTGCCTGGAAGACATGTCCGGACATTCCAGACAAGGGAGCCCAGACACTCCGGATGCCCAATCCAGGAAGCACCGAGATCCCACAACACACCCGGACATTCCGGGCCAACCCAGAGTCTCCGGACGTCCTCCTCCAGGGATGTGCTCCTCTTGTGAGGGTATCCGGACATTCCGGCCCCAAGCCCGGATACTCCGGATGGGTGGCCGAGAACATCTTCCTCCAGTTTCTCGTCCGGACACTCCGGAACCCAGTCCCGGAAGCTCCGGATGACCCCTGCCCGGAGTGCCAACTCCGACCCTCCGGACATCCACTGATCAAGACGTCCGGACATTTCGGAAAACTTACCCTGGAATGTCCGGGCCCTACGGCCGGACATTCTGGACAAGGTACCCCGGAATGTTCGGGTGCACTATCTGCGCACAGTAATGGGCCGAGTCCCAAGTAAGGTTTTGGCTTAGCCTCCAAGGGTTACGGGGTTAGGACTATAAATACCCGTACCCAAACCCTAATCAAGATTAGACCTGTTGTTAAGACTTAAGAGAGCTTTGCTCCTCATCTAGGGTTAATCCCTCTAGATTAGGAGTTCCATCTTAGACCTTGTAATCTTCCTTAGATTGTAAGGACCGGCACGTGCCCCCGGATGGTAATCAAGGCATTCATTGAGAGGAGGAGTTAATTTGAGTCTAGTTCCAAAGGCTAACCCGTTGGGGTTTTGTTGTTGGTTTGGGATTTCATCTAGGCCCTTCTAGTTATCCTTGTCCAAATCATGAAGATCGGGAGCGCTCCGTATCATTACCTGTGTAGCACAACTATGTCACCGGTGAACAACCGCTCTATGACTCAGATACACCTCTGTGCCAGGGGAGAGCTTGAAAATGCTAAGGGAACTACACTGCAATGGTTTGTCTGCTGAGTCAGAAAACTGTTGGAGGTTCTCTCCTGTTAAGCATCAGAGTTTGTTGTGTGCCCTAAGGGCATGTAATGTGCCAAGGCGACTGAGTAGGGAATCTACATCAGTTAGGGTTTCACCTGTGTCAGCCACCGGTGACACAGGTGTCAGTCTGCCTGAAGCCTGTTACCGATGTGCATTGAGGTTAGCTGTGTTATCGGTGCCTGTCACTGGTGACTCACTTAATCCTACGTGGCATGAGTGTAATGGTCAGGTGCCTGTGGACCCTATATATAGGGGACCAAGGGATGTCTTGGACCTCAACCTTTGCTCAACCTTTGCAAACCTTGTTTGTCTTTCATCCTTAGCGAACCTCTCCTCCAGATCAGAACCAAACATTCATGTGAGCGCATCCTAGTTTCTGTCCTGGAGAGTTAGAGCTTTGAGCAAGAGCAATTGGCTCCTCCAAGTGATTATTGCAGCAGATTCTGTTACTCTTGGAGTGTCTACTCCTAGACAGGTGTAGGAGTCGCCGGTGATCACCCAAGCTGTGTGGGTTGGCCCAGACGTTTGTGAAGGTGATCTGAAGTCTACCTGCTACAAGCAAAAAGGACTTCCACAAGCAAAAGGAAGAGACCTAAAGACTCAGGTACTTGGAGGACAAGCACGTTTTAGTGCTGGCTATCTCTTAGGAGTAGCTTCTCCAACAAAGACGTACCTCTCTAAAAAGAGTGGGAACTTTGGTGAAAAATCCCATTATCTCCTTGTGTGATTTTATTGTACACGTACTTGTCTGCATGCTTGTTTAACTCCCTGATATAGATATCTGATCTAGCTATAATCTTTACTCTATGCCTGTGTTACCTAGCTATGTCACAGTTGCTCTTTAGCTTATCTGCCATATGTGCTAGCTACCTGTTTCACAGTCATATCTATATCAGTCTGTTTAGAGTTTTCTTTCACCTGTGTTAGGTACCTATGTGACAGCTACGTGTTAATTTACATATCACTTAGTGCCTGAGTAGTTTGTCTGTTACACAGCTAGCTGAACCTTTTTATCTGTTAAGGCTTATACTTGCTTAAATCGAGTAGTTAATTTAAAATTTACTAGCCTCCTATTCACCCCCCTCTAGTTGGCTCCTGCGATCCTTTCAGAGTGTAGCTAGATCGTCAAAGTCACCTCCACCAAACTGACGTGTTTTTCTCATCAAAAGATCAGGACACCAAAGTGCTATCATCTCTGATTTGGTGGCTAACATTACTAAATTTGTTTCTCCCTCACTTTTCTTTTTACCGCTCAGATTTGGCTTATGGCGGTCACCCACCGAAAGTGGAGTCTCTCTATTATTTTCTCGTTCTCTCTCACTTCAGTACGCACCTCAACTTTCTGCATGGAAGAGTTCACAATCTGTTGTGGTGTAAGAGGCTTCAAGATGATCTCCTTATGTTCCATCTAAAGGTGTAGCGATTGGTACGTCCATCATGAATAGCGGAACGATCGCATTGCCATGACCGTCCTAAGAGCAGGTGGCATACTGTCATGGGCACAACATTACAATCCACAGTGTCAGTGTACTGCCCAATAGAAAATGTCACACGGACCATATAGTTCACCTTCACTTCCTCTTTGTTGCTCAACCATTGGACATGAATGGACGTGGATGCGACAAATATTTCAAACCAAACTTATGGCACATGTCCTTGCTGGCCAAATTGTGACAACTCCCGCCATCAATAATCTCTTTGCACACCTTGCCATTAGCAAGCTTGGCCCAAGTCTGAAACAAATTGCACCGCTATTCTAGGAACTACAAAGGTGTCACACTAAGAACGATTGGTGTGCATACGATGGAGTATTGCTCAGCACTAGGAAACTCAGGCTCACACTCATATTGCTCAATCTCATCAGTGTGCAAAACTGGCTCTGCAGCAAGCAACTCGTCATCATTAGTAGAAACATACCCATCATCTGTAATAAGCATGACCTTTGTATTCGGGCAATCCCTTTGAAAATGGCCAACTCCTTTGCACTTGTGGCAAGTCATATCACATGAATGTCCCATTGACCCCATAGAAGAGGCTGCACTAGCAGCAGGTGCCGCTGGTCGGCGAGCCGGTGATGGTGGACCTTCCAGCTTCTTACTTGCTGAACTTCGCATTGCAGAATTGCTCCCTGAGAGTGTACTCTTGCTTGGCTGATTGTTATTGTATGGTTGCCCCGTGCTTGTAGAAAAACGGGAGCGAGCAGCAAACTGTGCATCTTGATATGGGGTGGTCCGATCTTCTGGCGAGGAACCGTGGATAAATGGTATGAATAGATGATCTTGCTAGCTGAACATCCGCGCCAATGCACAAACCCTCAACTCTTCGGAAAACGCCCAAACACACTGGTAGATGATCATCGCGAGACCACGAGCAACGATCACCAAGTCCCCAATTCCCAACGGAACGACGGCTTGACCTTGAATTGTAGAACAAACACGATCGCCTAATTCTCTCTCAGCTATCCTCGCATGAATGCTGGTTTGAAAGAACAAGCAATAGCTATGTTTCAATCCTTATGCATAAAGTGGTCTAAGGCTAAAAGCCACAAGTACAATAGTATATATAGACTCTAGGAAAGTCCACCCTAGTGTTAGGGTCAAAATCCAACCTAGCTCTAACTTCCCTAAGTTATAGGACTCTATTTGGAAAAGAACAGATACAACCTCCAAATTGTTTTGATGATTGCAGACAGAACAGAAGGAATATGTGGATGGGCATATACCCGTTGGAAAGTACTCGGAGTTAGCTTTCCAACAAGTACTTATTTGCCTAATTGGGAGTCCGTATGAGGAAACCACGGCTGTTTTAAATTCTGACCTCCTGGCAGTCCGTACCGAATCCGAACCAAGCCAATCCTTTCCATCTTCTGTTTCCTTGCCATTTTCACCCCAAATCCATGTGGAATCATCTAAGGAAGTTATTGGGGACCTTTGGATACTCATGGGGGAGTTGGATCCTGTGGCATACCCAGTTTTTAGGCCGGATAAGCCCCTGTGTTCACTGTACCGGTCCCTGGATCAGTAGCCGGTACACACAGTATACTTGATACAAAGTCATACAATACCGAGTTTATTACATAAATGATCGGCAAGATCTTTAATTATACATATCAGGCCGATTGACCGAATTAAAATAGCAGCGGAATATAAACACGTGGTAACTTGCCCATCAATATGCCGAACCACACAGGCAACCGACTGGGATAACGCCCTAGCCTTCGTATTCGATGTCGGTACTTTCGGAACGTTTCTTCTTCTTATCTGGCCAATTCAACAAGCCAGGTGAGTACATTGAATGTACTCGCAAGCTCCCCTTCAGGGTGAATATCACAGATATATGCATGCACAGGGGAAATCAATAAAGAGGCTCTAACCTATGTTTCATAATTGTGCGGAAAAGTAAGTTTTCATTTGAAATAATTAAGTAGATCATAAAAGCTTATTTTTGAACACAACCTCGGCCCTGCCGAGTCATATCAATCAGTCATAATAGCATACCTGCAATTCAGCCGTCCGCCACGGGAGCGGCCATTTATCTGCATTCGATAGCCGTTCCTACCCTCAGGTAGAACGACGTCCGATAATACCACCTTTCTCCTCAGATAGCCGTTCCTACACTCCGGTAGAACAGCGTCCCACTCATTACCACACCTCCCGTGTAATCGCATTACACGAGGATCTCACAATTCACTCTGCATGCCCATCAGACGATGCGTCCTTAAACCCATGACCCACTTTTCATAATATAGTCTAACCAGTTGTGTGGCCATACCAGATTGTGTCCATGACCGAGGACGCGGCTATTCGAATAGATTTTAACACTCTGCAGAGGTTGTATGGCTTTACCCACAAGATGTAGTTCGCCCTGGGCACACTGTGCACCGTATGCTGATAGGGCTAATACAACGAGACGTTTCACCCGTCCTCATACTAGAGCTGGACCCGCTAGATGTTTTACCCAACTTTACCTTCTGCCTCGCAAATCCTAAAATGGGACTATTCTCATCTTTGTGTCGGACAACTCCCTACGCCATGCGGTGGAGGCCCTCTAGGACTTTAACCGCCTAGTCACATACTCCTTACTGCCCGCGGGTCCAAACCCTAATACTCGACGGGGTAAAGGTTAAGTCCTTCCCATAAAGGACATGTGGACATACGGGGTGAACCTGGTTTAGCGGCACGGTAGGTTCGGTCCTTAATTGATCCGAGAAAGACTCCACACCTTGTCCGTCGCACAGACCGCGAGTGTCCCACTGGGCCTTAGCTCGCTTATATTCCTTCCTGCTGTCATCCTTCATTTCTAACCCGGATCCAAATCATCTCCATTTTGTTTTTGTTCTACAAAAACTCCCCTTCGAACATCCAACCCGTGGATTATATCGTGACTTCTCCTCCATCGGTCACAGTGATCCATCCCAAGTTTATCTCATACGAGATTTCCGGGATTCGTTTATTTTCGCAAAACCTAGATTTTCTACTACAGGGCTAAGCAATATATATATATATATATATATTTATACTACATCTAGGTTTCTGATATTTTCTTCGGAACATATGTAGTCCTTAGGGCAACAAGGAACAGAATCGGTCTAGGGTTTCTACCATATCGGATGTAACTATTGCTACATAAAATACTGATTTCTATCACATAGCATGCATGTTTTGCAAACAAAATAAATATTTCGCAATCATGGGATTCAACATGATCAAAGAAGAGCTTGCCTGGAAATATTGGACGAGTCTCGCATTTGAACTTGACTTGACAATCATTCGGAACTTATGCAAAGCTCCGTACGTCGGTATCTACACGTCGGAAGAACGGCGAATAAATCAACGGTACGAGAGAGAACCAAATAGGAATCAATCATACATTCATGGGCTCCTAAAACATGCGCCCTAGACTTAGGTGGTGTTAGGGCTTGGAAAGACGGTAAGAGACTCTCTTCACATGAAATAAGGGCTTTTGTAGAACCGGAAACCCTAACTTTAATTGATTAATAACGAATTACTACCTTAGAATCTCTTAGTAATTTTCCTAGTTAAGTTTGGAAGAGTCAATACGGCTATTAAAATATTCTGGAGATTTTGTTAACCCAACTGTTTGGAGTAATATACTAAGTCATAAGCATTTGAGGGATATGAGATTTTCAGGGTCTCTTGCTCATTTAGGTAAATAATGACTAAAGGTTTAAAAAATTTTAAAACCCTAATGGATTCAAAGTATTCTATTCGATCTTGGATGTCATTGGAGAATAACCGTGCCCTTGGGAACCATAAATAAGAAGAGATATGTATATATATACTAGAGTCATATTTGATTCGAATTCAAACTTGAAACTTCAAATAAATTTTAAAAATTATGAAACAGATACCTTAGGTAGCGTTTGATTTTAGAAGTATATAGGGAAAAGGATGAGGTTGAACGGAGCTACGACGGGGAAGTTATGAGCTTTTGAAGTTTTGTCAGAGAAGAATAAAAGAAGGGGGAAAACTCTTGCTAGCAGGGCTAGGGCTGACGTCGAAAACGTATTTTGAGAAGGCGCCTTGGGCGACAGAAAGTGAAAACAATAGGCAGTCTTAGGAGGTGTTACGTCTTCGGTATAAGGAATGCGCAAAAAAAAAGGGAATTACGCTTTGGCTCAATTGGATATGTGGTCCTGGTTTCACGGTAGAGGGAGGGGGAGTAGTCCTCGGGGCAGTTGTCGCCGGAGGTAGGCCAACCGGGAGTGGCTTTCCGTCGGCCGGCGGGGCACATCCAGTGGTGGTGGTAGCTATTCCAGCCAAGGCTAATGGGGGCGGGGACTTGCGGCAGCTCGTCGTCGGAGAGGCGAGCGATTAGAGGCGGAGGGACCACCGACGGCTGATGGGAAGAACGCCAACGGCGGCGGTGCTAGAAAGGGAGGGGCAGACTGAGCTGTGGGGAAGAGCCCCTAGTGACCGGCGTTTGGAAGCAAACCGAGCGGCGGCAAGGCCCCGTGACGAGAGAAGCGGCCGGCGGGCTTGAAGATGAACGAGGTGGTAGATGCCATAGGCGTCGGTGGCTCGGGTGTGGCTGGCGGCGGTGTTTGGCGGCGCGGGAAGAGACGGGTGGTGAGTGGAGGCAGGCGCCGGCGTGCGGCAACCGGAGCAACGTGTGCTGTTGCTGCTGCTGAGGATTCGGCGGCGGGTTGTGGCGTCCAGTGAGGCGCTCCGGTGAGGCGCTCTGGCCACGAGCGGAGCTGGCTGATGGAGGAGTCCTCACTGGTGGCGGCCTCGATCGGATCGGGGAAGGGCCATGGGGATGGCCGGCTCAGGAAGGGAGATTCACCGGTGGCGAGGATGGCTGTGCGCGGTGAAGCCTCCGGCAAGCTCGGGCGAGTGGAGCAGTGGTGCTTGCTTGGTCCAGATGGGGAACTCCACCGACAAGTTCGAGGCACCGGCGATGGAAAAGATCACCGGCTTGGTGGTTGCGCGGTGACCTGAGGAGGGAGTAGATCCAGTCGTCATGCCCGCGGGTGGAGGCGGTGGTAGAGCTCGAGTGACCGGGCGACTGTCGTGCCAGAGCTAGTGGCCGGAGTTAAAGGAGTAGAGGGAGGAAATGGGGAAGACCATGAGCAGAAGGGGATGCTCGGGAAGCAGGAGCTGCAGTAGCTTAGCTTGAAGAAGGGAGGGGAGCTCGGTTAAACTGAGGAGTGGAGCTCGGTGTGATTGAGCAAGGGAGAAGGAGCAAGGGGAAGCTCTAACAGCTCGGGGAACAGCAGTGGAGGCTTTGGTTGTAGATGGAGTAGGGAACTTGGGGCAGAGGAGGGATGCCACAGTTTGCTCATGGGAGGAGGTGAGATATAGCTCGGTTTGGCCATGATTGAGCTCGGGTAGAATTCAATGGAGGAAGATGGAGCTAAGGAGAGGAGATTGGTAGATAGCCGGTGCTGTGCTGTGGCAGGCGACGTGTTCAAAGCGAGCAGAGCGACGTGTTCATAGCGAGCAGTGCTCGGCAGTGCGAAGGAAAAAGGAGAATGGAGGAAGGGGTTTTGAGAAGAAGAAGAAGTTGGGAGACAGGGCCTGACTCGCGGGCCAAGGAGCCCACATGGCAGGGAACCTCAGCAATTTGGTTGGTATAGTTTTTTGTGGCTTTAGCAAAATGAAGAGAAGGTAGCAGTGGAGAACAGCAGGGAAATGACAGAGATATTTATCCTTGAGTTCATGGTGATTCTTCGAGGGAAAGATTATGCATGAGTAGTGGAGTTATATTTCAAAAATGGAATAAGCTGGCTTATAAAATTCCCTACGAAAGTTTGGAGATTTTTTTTCGAAGATTAACAGTTAGGGTTTTAATTAAATTGTCGAGTGAGAAAAGGATTTCAGGTTCAGAATACCTGATTGATGGCACGAGGGGTACAGTACAAGCAGCTTTGTAATCAATGGCATGGTTTGACCCAGGATTGAGGTGGTGATAGGATCATAGATGTATCTGTGTTCGTATTTACATGACAGCCTGATCAGACGACCCAGAGTTGAAGGAAAAACGGTAGTGCACTAGTTAACGATGGATATTAATAAAGTGTGGATGTGAGGATCAAATAAGGCAGAAAGGGTTTAAGTTATATAGCCAAGTTAAGATTCGACCCGTGTTTCAGAAACAAGGGTTTATGGTTTGCGTATATGCGTATATACAAAAGCAGTATATATGTGCACACACTTACGATAGGACATGGCGAACTAGGTGGCAGAAGATCATGTCATTCGGAAGAGGTTTATGACATATATATATGTTTCAATTTCACCAAAATACTGTGTGGGCACTTTGGCTGCAGATGTCAGTCTAGGTTTCATCAACTAGGAAAAAGGAAAAAAAATGCTGAAGGTGGATTCGTGGCGGGGATGCAAGGGCGAGTGGCCACGTATGGAGACAAGGTGTGAAGCGGTGTAGGTATACCTTGCCGGACAGAGTTTCGACAAAACAGTGATTAAGGAGATGGAACAGAGGTGGAGGATTTCGGCTTGTCGCACGTTAGGGTTTGGCAAAAGCACGATGTGAAATAAAGTTTTAATCAGGTGTAATTCAGTTAGCGCTGTTAGTAAAAAGTTTTAATCCGGTGTACCTTAACTGGCATTATTAGCGTGAAAAGTTTTTGTTAGCCCTAATTTCAGTTTAGGAAAATTGGGATGTGACAGATCCCACCAATACTTGATGCACAAGTCCCGAACTCCTGAAGTATATCAATTCGCGTCCATTGTTTGAATCAGCTTGTGCAGCCTTCGCTTCTAAGGTCATAACTTTCTCTAGAGAGCTCCAAATCACACACCGTTTGATTTGTTGGAATGTAGACTTGATCTCTTGTTGTCCTTTCTCCTCAAGTGATGCATTGTCCTCCCTTAGCACACATTCTTGAATTGGCAAACACTTGTGAACCACGTCATTAAACAATTGGATTTAGGTAGTATAAAGCTCTCATCAATAATATTAGCATGTACATTAAGGAGTGAATTCACCTGTTCATTAAGTAGCTTTGCTTTAGCGCTAGTTATTGGACCTTGTGGCAGCTCTATGTGTATCTCCTCATTGGCATCATCATCAGCGGCAGGTGAAGATGAACATGAGCTATGGATGCCCGCATCATCCTCCCTTTCTTCAAAACAAACCATCCTCAGTTTGTTGTATGCATGAAGACTACTATTATTCATTGTGTTTCCCACATCATTCTCCATTTCTTCAAGAAAAGCCATCCTCAGCTTTTGGGAAGCTGGAGAGGCAAGAAACAGAAAGAACAACGTGTATGCAACATATATATAGACATCCCAGATTTCATTGTTCTATTGGTTTCGTATACAAGTTACACGGTAACAATGAAGGATATAATACCAAGTAGATACCAAGTGATGTATTTTTATATGGCAATGACCAAAGTAGGAAGTTGGTTCAAAAGCACTCGTAGAAGCTGAAGACGAGCAAATGAGCAAACCCGAGTTCGACAAGGCATCTTTTCTTAGAATGTTGCAACTCAACTTGCAATTATAAGTGAAGCACATAGTAGAAGAACTCTCAATGTTCAGTTTACAACTTAACTTGCAAATATAGTAAAGCACATAGAATTTCCCTGCCACGGACCCTGGAATTGCATATGATTAAGGGAACGCGAAGTCGCCAAGGACCGAAGGACTCGTCGGCCCGGTGGCACGGTACCTGCGCCGTACGCACCAAAGCGGAACGATCCGACACCCGCCACGTGCGAGCCGGCCAGAAGCGACCAATCTTCCCAGAACCACATCCGATTCCATGACCCGGTGAAGGTTCAAAGTCGTTCCCGAATCCTACCACGACAAACAAGGTCGGGGGAGCCCGGCAGTTCTACCCACACCCTAACCTAGCTCGAAGGCTAGTGGTTCGCTCGAGAGCCCGGTAGAACACGCCCACACCCTGCCTGGCCGGCACAGCATCTCAGCCAGCGGGTCACTCAACCAACACCTGCTCGACTTAGTAGAACAAGGTACGGCTTCGACTCTTCACGGCATACCCGTACACTTCATATCAATCACACATTGTGCAGGGGCAACCTGATTTAACAACTTGGATACCATCGCAAAGCTCTACAATACGATATTACTAATAACAGTCCACGATGGGACGACATATTACATCAGTCAGTCATATCCGAACACATATCCGAGTACGGAGAAGTTAACGACAGCGGAAGAACAGTAAATGAGTCCCACAGCGGCACGATGACCGCTGAACAAAAGCTACAACCTAATCCATGAACCGACTAACTAACCGAGGAAACCGCAAATTCAGACATCGTCAAAGTAGTCTTCAACCACCGGCTCACCTGCAAGCTCCAGGGATAACCTGGGTGAGTACGAATGTACTCGCAAGACTTATCCGTGCTTGATTAAATGTCCTACTCATACTAGTACAGCAATAATTAAACATGAATGCTTCTCAGAGTAACAATATACAAGTTAAGAACATATCATTAATAAGGTGAAGTAAGGACAGACTAAATAACAGATTAGCTCAGGATCCAACATATCACAACCAATTTACCATGAGATCAAATCATCACATCCAAACCCCTTGGGGCAGTTCGTGAATCCAATCCGAATCACTCCAGCAAACATTATCCAATTCATTTAGGGCAGCCCCTAAGTCAAATCCAAATTGATCCAATCCACACATGTTCATTTTAATATCTCGAACCACTACCGACAACTCAACCCCTGCAGGCATAGTGAGTGCATAACAGTTTGGAGGTAGCGAGCCTCACAAAGTGCATGGAGGCTTACCCCAACTATCCTCAGTGTTGGTTCTCGCTAGCGTTCACGTGTAAAAAGGGATGGTGACACGCTGAAGATAGGGTTGGTATGGCAACAAAACCTTCATACACCTGGGTCGCCATCATGCTTCAATTCACACCAACCGTACCCATTGTGCACGCCCTCGGCTCTCCCAACTCACTTAACAATTTAGTTGAAGAGCTATAAGATGTTGCCGACGTAAGACACATCCTACACATGCTAGTGTACGCAACTTGCAACGGTTCAACGGTAACAATCATACACATAGCACATATAAAAGGGCATACACAAGAGTACGGAAAGTAAAGATGCAACAAGCTCTGCTTGCCTGATTCAGTTTGTTCCTGGTCTTGCAGGGAGCAGTAAGCCTGGTGGTCACCTTCTTCGGGCTCTGTTGCGATTAACACGGATACCGGAAAAGAAACGGTAAAAGAATCCATAAGGTCCAGCATGTATGCATGATGGTTATGCGAAATGTGCATGTCATGAAGATGCTAGGATGGCTAGGGTTCCGTTACGACAAGGCATATACAACTAAAGCAGTTGATGTTACCCTAATGCCTTGCGCATGCATGCATGTAATATTAACCTTTATGTCGAGTTAGGGTTAGTCATGTACTAACTAGAACAAATGGTGTTAGGTTAACTTGTCGAAGTTGCGGGGAACACTAAGTATGCATGCATGGTGATTTAAAATGCTCCGATGAGTTAGGGTTGCGACTTTAGTGGTGAAACATTACAAAAGTGCGCAATAAGTCAATATTAAGTTGAGTTATGCATTAGGAGTTTGGAATACTTGGAATCGTACGAATCGGAGATTAACTCGCAAAGCTAGGGTTTTATGGGGTTGCGACAGGGCAAAACAACAACTCTAAATATGGTGTTGTGCATGTATCCAAACTTAATCCTTGTTTTAGTCAAGATGTAGGAAACTTCCTAAGCTTTTCAACGGTATAACATTTGTTAAAATCCGAGCCATGGATCACAAGTTATCGCATTTTGAAACTAGCCGGGACAAATGATTAAACCCTAGGTAACCTACTGTGCATGTAATCAAAACGAACTTTTGATGTGTCCAAGTTGTAGAGAATTTCACCAGCTTTCCAACCATATAAAATTTGTCCAATTTGGATTTACGGTTTAAAAGATATGAGAGTTTGAACTTTAATACAAAATCTGCCCAAATCTACCCTAACCCTAATTGCTATGCGCACCCAAACCCAAACCTCCCTCTCTCAGCGGCGCAAGCCTCTCTGCTAAACCCACCCGAGAGACAACCCATAATTTTCTACCCTTAACCACCCCAGCTGACGCGTGGGCCCCTGCTGGCAGTGGCTCGGGTGGCCGGGAGCCAACCCGGAAGCGCCACGCGCCCTGGCCTCACCCGCACCCGCTCCCTCTCGTCTTTCTCTGGTCCGGCGACCTCAGGGGCTCGGGCGGCGGTGCTCCGCCGGGAAACTCGTCGGAGAAGCCCCAAGGGCCATCCAGGGCACCCACGGGCTGGGGAAGAGCGGCAAAATCATCGGGGCTCACCTCGGAGTCGATGCCGGGGTGCAGAGGGGAGGAAGGCGGCCGGACTGGAGCTCCCGGCGTCGAGGGGCGGCGGAGGAGCTCGGCCACCGGTGGTGGAGTGCTCCGGTGGCAGATCTGCAGCAAGGAGGGGGTAGGGATGTTAGGGGAAAGAAGAGGAGGCTCGGAGAGGGGAAATGGAGCTCGGGAGGCACTGGAGTAGCGGAGCGGCCTCGCCGGAGTAGCAGCCGTCGTCGGGGAAGACCACCGCGGCGAGCAGCTAGGGCAGCCGAGCAGAAAAGGGGAGGTTGGATCTAGGGTTTTGGGGGGCTAGAGGAGGAGGAGGAGAACGAGGCGCGGTCGGGACGGCAATAAATAGGGCGGCCGGCTGTCGGGATGGAGGCCGGTCGGAGCGGGCGCCGCCCACCCCGGCGAGTGGTCGGGTGCGGCGTGGACGAAGGGTCCTGACAGGCGGGCCCGGGCGCGGTGTGGAGAGAGGGGGAGGCTGACGGCGGGGTCCGCACGTCAGCGGGAGAGGGGGTGCGGGCGCGCGCGCTGGGGGGAGTGGGCCGGCCGACTGGGCCGGCCGAGTAGGCCGCCAGCCCGAGTAGATTAGGGTTTCTCTCTTCTTCTTTTTTTTTAATTTCTTAATGCCAGCACATTTCCCTTTGTTATTTTATGTATCAAATCTACTCCAATTAACCTGAAATTTTTACAGGAGCTTCATAATATTATTCTCGAGCTACTGTAGGAGTTTGGACCAATTTGGGACTGATTTGACCTAGGTTCCCATTCAAATTCAATTTAGGGTTTCAATTCGGATTTGTGTTATGGTCGAGCCCTAGACATGCCCAAAGTTTCTAAAAATTGGTCAGGGGCTAGGGTTATCCCCTTTTAAGCTATTCATGGAGTTTTAGAACATTTCTTCTACTAGAGTTTGCTTCATTCGTCGAAACCCTAATTCTGGCATATTTAGGGTTTGGTGTTAGGGATGAGGATTCACCGAAGGGTTCGATGACTTCTACCACCCTTATTGACGATATTGTCAATTCAACTTCTTCAAATAAGTTGATTGGTGTTTTGACATTGTTAGTTGAATTACTTCAAATAAATTGATTGGTGTTTGCAACAATTATCCACCGAGGATGAGATATTAACATATTCTATAAAGTAAAGTTGATATACAACTAAGTTTAAATAAGGTGTGGGTGATGATAATGCCATGTATGCATGAATGCAGAGCAAATACCTATTTATCGTAAAGTGGGTATTACAAAACCTACCCCCCTTAAAAAGATCTCGACCCGAGATCTCTAACGGTCGACAAACAAGGTTGGAAACTCGGTCTTGAGCCATTCTTCGCGCTCCCAGGTGGCTTCACCTTCAGTGTGGTTGCTCCATTGTACCTTGAAGACTTTGATGGTGCGGTTTCGAGTCTTCCGTTCCATCTCATCGAGAATACACACCGGATGTTCTCGATAAGAGAGGTCTTCATGCAGCACTTCGATTTCAGGATTAGTCTTCGTCTCGGGAATTCGATGGCAAGCCTTGAGCTGGGACACATGGAAGACATCGTGCATCCGAGATAGCTCTGGAGGTAATTCCAACTGGTACGCCATGGTACCTCGTCTAGCTAGGATTCGATAAGGACCGATGTAACGAGGAGCTAGCTTTCCTTTCATGGCAAAGCGGCGGACACCTCTGAATGGAGTGACCTTGAGATACACACTATCTCCAATCTGAAAGGTAACTTCTCGGCGCTGGGGATCAGCATAGCTTTTCTGCCTAGACTGAGCTTCACGAAGACGTTCTCGGATGAGTTGAACCAAATCTTCGGCTTCCTCAATTGGATTAGGTCCAAAGAACTGCCTTTCGCCGGTCTCGGACCAGTTCAATGGAGTCCTACACTTCCTTCCATACAGTACTTCAAAGGGTGCCATACCGAGACTAGTCTGATAGCTATTGTTGTAAGCAAACTCTGCGTATGGCAAGCAATCTTCCCAATTGGATCCCAATGTGAGTGCACAAGATCTTAACATGTCTTCAAGGATCTGATTTGTCCGTTCAACTTGACCACTGGTTTGTGGATGAAAGGCTGTGCTGAAAGACAGGGAAGTTCCCATAGACTCGTGTAAGCATTTCCAAAATCTGCTAGTGAATTGAGTGCCTCGATCTGAAATGATTCTCTTGGGAACACCATGGAGACAAACAATCCGAGAGATGTACAATCTTGCTAGCTGACTCACGTTATGCGTTGTCTTCACAGGGATGAAGTGGGCGACTTTGGATAGACGGTCTACGATTACCCATATTGCATCGTTGCCCTTCGGGGATCTCGGCAGACCTACTACAAAATCCATACCAATCTCTTCCCATTTCCACTCGGGAATAGGGAGTGGCTGAAGTAGGCCTGCTGGTCTCTGGTGTTCGGCCTTCACACGGCGACAGACATCACACTCAGCAACATATTGGGCAATCTCCCGCTTCATTCGGGTCCACCAGAATTGACGACGGAGATCTTGGTACATCTTGGTACTGCCTGGATGGATGGCTAATGGGGAGTTGTGTGCTTCATGAAGGATTAGGTCTTTCAGTTGCTTATCCTTGGGCACCACAAGTCGTTTTCCAAACCATAATACTCCATCCTTATCTTCCGTGAAACAGGTTGCGGTACCAGCCTTCATCTTTTCCCTGATCTTCTGCATTCCGGCATTCTGAGCTTGAGCAGCCTTAATTTGATCTTCTAAGGATGGCTTCACCTCAAGAGTGGCGAGGGTTCCTTGTTCAACCATTTCCAGGTTCAGCCGCTGGAATTCTTCGTGGAGGGGTGGTTGTTGTTCCTTGATCATGGTGTTGTTGTAGTAAGCTTTCCGACTAAGGGCATCGGCAACAACGTTAGCCTTGCCAGGGGTGTAATTCAAACCCAGGTCATAATCCTTAATGAGCTCGAGCCATCTTCTTTGGCGAAGGTTCAGATCCGGCTGGGTGAATAGGTACTTCAAGCTCTTATGGTCCGAGAAGATCTCGCAGCGAGTGCCGATGAGGTAGTGTCGCCAGATCTTCAGGGCATGTACTACGGCAGCTAATTCCAGATCATGGGTGGGGTAGTTGGCTTCATGGGGTCTCAATTGACGCGAGGCATAAGCCACCACGCGGCCTTCTTGCATGAGAACGCAACCCAATCCATTTCGGGAAGCGTCACAGTAAACCTCGAATTCCTTATTAACGTTTGGGAGGATAAGCACTGGGGCTGAAGTCAACCTTTCTTTAAGTTCTTGAAAACTCTTTTCACATTTGTCAGACCATATAAACTTGGCTTCTTTCTTCAGCAATTCTGTCATCGGCTTGGCTATGGAAGAGAATCCTTCGATGAATCGGCGGTAGTATCCTGCTAGTCCAAGGAAGCTTCAGATCTGGGTAACCGATTTGGGTTGCTTCCACTCTTGTACCGCTTGCACTTTGCTCGGGTCCACCGCGACACCGGCAGCTGATATTACGTGGCCCAAGAACTCCACTTGGTGTTTCCAAAACTCACACTTAGAGAACTTGGCGTACAGGCGATGCTCACGAAGCTTGTCGAGCACCTTCCTCAAGTGATCCTCATGCTCAGATTGGGACTTAGAATAGATGAGGATGTCGTCGATGAAGACGACAACAAATTGATCCAGATACTCCATGAAGACTGCATTCATGAGTTGTGTGAAGGTGGAAGGGGCATTGGTTAAACCAAAGGACATAACTGTATACTCGTAAGACCCGTAACGAGTAGTGAAATCTGTCTTCGGGATGTCTTCGGATCTGATCTTTATCTGGTGATAGCCCAATCTGAGATCGATTTTGGAGAAGACGCGGGCTCCGGTTAGCTAATCAAAGAGGTCATCAATCCTAGGAAGGGGACATTTGTTCTTCACCGTAAGCTCATTTAGTGGACGATAGTCTACGACCATCCTTAAGCTTGAATCTTTCTTCTTCACGAACATGGCGGGGCACCCCCATGGTGATGAGCTAGGTCGGATGAAACCCTTTTCTTCAAGCTCCTGGAGCTGCTTCTTCATTTCCAATAATTCCTTCGGGGAGATCCGATAGGGTCGCCTTGACACAGGAGCGGTTCCAGGCGGAAGGTCAATAACAAACTCTACTGCCCGATCAGGGGGCATACCCGGCAATTCTTCCGGGAAGACATCCGGATACTCACATACTACGGGGACCATCTCAACTCCCTGATCTTGGGTACCACTCAAGGCAAAGAGACATTCTGACGGGAACGAGGACACGAATATCACTTCTTTACCAGACTCAGAGGTAAGAGACACTGATCTTCTGGCGCAATCTATCTTGGCTTTGTGCTGGACCAACCAGTTCATGCCCAATATAGCATCTAGTCCTGCGGATCCCAAAACTACCAGGTTGGCCAGAAACATTTCCCCGCCAATCTCTACCTTAACATCCTCACAAATCAGCTCGGTCCTTAATTCCGAGCCGGGAGTTGCAATAATAAGAGGGGAATGCAATGCTGATGAAGGAATACGATTGTCATGTGCAAACTTGCTTGATATGAATGAATGGGATGCTCCGGAATCAAAAAGAACTGTAGCAGGAGTTGAGTTCACCGAGAGCGTACCCAGCACCACCTCTGGTGTGTCCTGTGCTTCCTCCGCCGTGACGTGGTTGACTCAGCCACGGCCGGGGGCTTGGGACTTGGTTGGAGCTGATCCTTTGGCTTGCGGACGTCCTCCTGGCTGTCCTTGCGGCAGGTTGGGGGCATATACATGTCCCGTGCGGGGCTGAGTACAGCGGTTGGCAAAGTGACCCATGCTTCCGCAGTTGTAGCATCGAACCTTGCTTAAGTCAGGGAAAGGTCGCTGCTGTTCTCCCTGTGGACGAGGCTGAGAAGCTGGTTGCTGAGGACGCGGCGCATAACCTTGGGGCCTGGGGGTACTGTGCTGCAGGGCGGGGTGGTTGCTGCTGCCATACCCGCGGCTTTTGTGAGCTACTAGCAACAGACTTCTGCGCCTCTCTCTCTCGCTTGCGATCCTGGTGGAGGACGGATTCCCTGGCTTCAATCTCGATAGCCTTATCCACCAAATGCTGAGAATTCTGCACATCGGCGATAGCTAACTTGGCCTGCATTTCATTGTTCAGCTTGCCCTTGAATTTCTCCACCCTGTCCTCATCGGTGGAGACTTCTCGCGGCGCATACCGGGATAGGTGGTTGAAGTCGTGGAGAAACTCTAGCACCGACTTCCTTCCCTGTCGGAGATCGCGGAACTCTTCCTTCTTTAGGGTCATGACGCCCTTGGGGATATGGAAAGCACGAAAGCCAGTTCGAAACTCGGCCCACGTGACCACATGACCGGGAGCTTGTACAGCCAAGAAGTTCTGCCACCAGTTTGCTGCAGCGCCTTCCAAATAGTGGGAGGCGAAGTTAACTTTATCTGCCTCGGCGCACTGTGCCAGCTGAAGTTTTCTTTCGATCGTGTGGATCCAGTCATCCGCCTCCAAGGGGTCGTCAGCTCGATTGAAAGTGGGCGGTTGCGTTCGCTGGAACTCGGACAGGCCGCCTCTAGCTTGTCCGCCTCCACCGCCTTGATTGCAAGCAAGCTGCTCAAGGATCCTGTTCTGGGTCATCAGCAGGTCTGCAATGCTTGGCTGCTGGGGAGGGGGTGGCACTTCTTCCTCCTCACGTTCTCGGCGTCCACGGGCAGCTCCGCGTGTTCCTGACGCCATTCTGTTGCAACCAAGGGACGCGAGATGAGACGGTAACACTTGAGGGACAGAAGACTAAGGTATTTCCACAACGGCGCAGCAAGGTACTCATGAACACGTCACATCAAGTCATACACATCTTCACGAGAAAGATGGAACACAAAACTTGGCAAGAATGGTTGACAATAAGACACGGATGCATTAATACGTTCGTCAGAGTTCATGTGTGGGCTGCGGTTTAAATCACCCTTATGGTGAAATAAACGTTACAATTGTGCCAAAATTGCAGCTACCGATACCCCATTACATCGTTCCGAAAGACACCTTAAACTTAGAACCTGGTTCAGCTACACCATAAAAAGAGATCAACAACTTGCCACTAGAATCCATTGGCACTACAATGACTAATTCTTACGACTGGGTGCTTCGGAACCTATCTTTCAACCATTCATCCTACTCTTCGTCGGTTGGTGGGTTGCTGGTGGTGTACCAAACACGCTCCTCAGGATCCTCTTCCTCTTCTTCTTCTGCAGTGGCTTCATTAGTAGGAACCGAAGCGGCTGGTGTCGAGGTATCTCCTTCTGAGGGTTTTGGGGTGAAGAGCCGAAGGTACTGTCGGGAGGTCATCCTTTTACGTGGCTTTGCTCCCGAACTCTGAGGTTGATTGGCCTTACTGGGTGGAGTTGGGGTCGGCTCTTGTACTGGAACAAAAGGACTCTCTCCACAGGACTCATCTTCATCCGGCACATGATACCTTCGGCGCAATTCGGAGCGGAGCTTGCGGTTAACTCTGGCCAGTCGTTCCACCTCTCGAGTAGCATTCCCATAGTCCCAATACAACCTATCGTGCATTACTTCTGCGGAGACAATGTGATTAGCCGTCTCCATCTCCGTCTCATCTTCTTCTTCGTCGTCACTTGGCGCTGGTACCATAATGCTGTCACCACCATCAGTAACCTGGGGAATGAGACGGAAGGGGGAGAATAGGAAGATCTCATCAAAGTGATGCCGTAGGTGGAGAACTGCTTTCCTCGAGGCTTCCATTCGGGCGTCCGCATCACCTGGTCTGGGTGCTGTAAAGGTCTGATCCAGATCCGAAACTCTCACTGTGACCTATCCCATCCAAAAATGAGTCTTCCCGTGAACCTTATAAGTCTTGGCGTGAAAGGCAGGGAGGTCTTCCTGGGGCACTCCAAGGTACTCTAACATCATCCACAACAGGGTAGCCCATCCTCCTAGCTGGTGTGGGTCGGTCACAATATTGTACACCATCCTATACAATTTTAGGGGTAGAGAGGATAGGGTTAGCCACACAAGTGAAAACAAATGCAATAGAGAAGAAATTTAGAACTAAGAGCGATGAGGTAAGGAATAAAGAGCAATCTACTTATTAAGTTTAAACATAGGGTTTACTTTTTTTTTAAATAGTTTTGCTGGCCAAGTGGCACAGCGCAGCGGAAGCTCCTATCTAACGACCACCTGCAATTGGCTTCCTACGGTCAGCTCGGCTCTGATACCAATTTGTCACGGACCCGGAATTGCATATGATTAAGGGAACGCGAAGTCGCCAAGGACCGAAGGACTCGTCGGCCCGGTGGCACGGTACCTGCGCCGTACGCACCAAAGCGGAACGATCCGACACCCGCCACGTGCGAGCCGGCCGGAAGCGACCAATCTTCCCAGAACCACATCCGATTCCATGACCCGGTGAAGGTTCAGAGTCGTTCCCGAATCCTACCACGACAAACAAGGTCGGGGGAGCCCGGCAGTTCTACCCACACCCTAACCTAGCTCGAAGGCTAGTGGTTCGCTCGAGAGCCCGGTAGAACACGCCCACACCCTGCCTGGCCGGCACAGCATCTCAGCCAGCGGGTCACTCAACCAACACCTGCTCGACTTAGTAGAACAAGGTACGGCTTCGACTCTTCACGGCATACCCGTACACTTCATATCAATCACACATTGTGCAGGGGCAACCTGATTTAACAACTTGGATACCATCGCAAAGCTCTACAATACGATATTACTAATAACAGTCCACGATGGGACGACATATTACATCAGTCAGTCATATCCGAACACATATCCGAGTACGGAGAAGTTAACGACAGCGGAAGAACAGTAAATGAGTCCCACAGCGGCACGATGACCGCTGAACAAAAGCTACAACCTAATCCATGAACCGACTAACTAACCGAGGAAACCGCAAATTCAGACATCGTCAAAGTAGTCTTCAACCACCGGCTCACCTGCAAGCTCCAGGGATAACCTGGGTGAGTACGAATGTACTCGCAAGACTTATCCGTGCTTGATTAAATGTCCTACTCATACTAGTACAGCAATAATTAAACATGAATGCTTCTCAGAGTAACAATATACAAGTTAAGAACATATCATTAATAAGGTGAAGTAAGGACAGACTAAATAACAGATTAGCTCAGGATCCAACATATCACAACCAATTTACCATGAGATCAAATCATCACATCCAAACCCCTTGGGGCAGTTCGTGAATCCAATCCGAATCACTCCAGTAAACATTATCCAATTCATTTAGGGCAGCCCCTAAGTCAAATCCAAATTGATCCAATCCACACATGTTCATTTTAATCTCTCGAACCACTACCGACAACTCAACCCCTGCAGGCATAGTGAGTGCATAACAGTTTGGAGGTAGCGAGCCTCACAAAGTGCATGGAGGCTTACCCCAACTATCCTCAGTGTTGGTTCTCGCTAGCGTTCACGTGTAAAAAGGGATGGTGACACGCTGAAGATAGGGTTGGTATGGCGACAAAACCTTCATACACCTGGGTCGCCATCATGCTTCAATTCACACCAACCGTACCCATTGTGCACGCCCTCGGCTCTCCCAACTCACTTAACAATTTAGTTGAAGAGCTATAAGATGTTGCCGACGTAAGACACATCCTACACATGCTAGTGTACGCAACTTGCAACGGTTCAACGGTAACAATCATACACATAGCACATATAAAAGGGCATACACAAGAGTACGGAAAGTAAAGATGCAACAAGCTCTGCTTGCCTGATTCAGTTTGTTCCTGGTCTTGCGGGGAGCAGTAAGCCTGGTGGTCACCTTCTTCGGGCTCTGTTGCGATTAACACGGATACCGGAAAAGAAACGGTAAAAGAATCCATAAGGTCCAGCATGTATGCATGATGGTTATGCGAAATGTGCATGTCATGAAGATGCTAGGATGGCTAGGGTTCCGTTACGACAAGGCATATACAACTAAAGCAGTTGATGTTACCCTAATGCCTTGCGCATGCATGCATGTAATATTAACCTTTATGTCGAGTTAGGGTTAGTCATGTACTAACTAGAACAAATGGTGTTAGGTTAACTTGTCGAAGTTGCGGGGAACACTAAGTATGCATGCATGGCGATTTAAAATGCTCCGATGAGTTAGGGTTGCGACTTTAGTGGTGAAACATTACAAAAGTGCGCAATAAGTCAATATTAAGTTGAGTTATGCATTAGGAGTTTGGAATACTTGGAATCGTACGAATCGGAGATTAACTCGCAAAGCTAGGGTTTTATGGGGTTGCGACAGGGCAAAACAACAACTCTAAATATGGTGCTGTGCATGTATCCAAACTTAATCCTTGTTTCAGTCAAGATGTAGGAAACTTCCTAAGCTTTTCAACGGTATAAAGTTTGTTAAAATCCGAGCCATGGATCACAAGTTATCGCATTTGAAACTAGCCGGGACAAATGATTAAACCCTAGGTAACCTACTGTGCATGTAATCAAAAGGAACTTTTGATGCGTCCAAGTTGTAGAGAATTTCACCAGCTTTCCAACCATATAAAATTTGTTCAATTTGGATTTACGGTTTTAAAAGATATGACAGTTTGAACTTTAATACAAAATCTGCCCAAACCTACCCTAACCCTAATTGCTATGCGCACCCAAACCCAAACCTCCCTCTCTCAGCGGCGCAAGCCTCTCTGCTAAACCCACCCGAGAGACAACCCATAATTTTCTACCCTTAACCACCCCAGCTGACGCGTGGGCCCCTGCTGGCAGTGGCTCGGGTGGCCGGGAGCCAACCCGGAAATGCCACGCGCCCTGGCCTCACCCGCACCCGCTCCCTCTCGTCTTTCTCTGGTCCGGCGACCTCAGGGGCTCGGCGGCGGTGCTCCGCCGGGAAACTCGTCGGAGAAGCCCCAAGGGCCATCCAGGGCACCCACGGGCTGGGGAAGAGCGGCAAAATCACCGGGGCTCACCTCAGAGTCGATGCCGGGGTGCAGAGGGGAGGAAGGCGGCCGGACTGGAGCTCTCGGCGTCGAGGGGCGGCGGAGGAGCTCGGCCACCGGCGGTGGAGTGCTCCGATGGCAGATCTGCAGCAAGGAGGGGTAGGGATGTTAGGGGAAAGAAGAGGAGGCTCGGAGAGGGGAAATGGGAGCTTGGGAGGCACTGGAGTAGCGGAGCGGCCTCGCCGGAGTAGCAGCCGTCGTCGGGGAAGACCACCGCGGCGAGCAGCTAGGGCAGCCGAGCAGAAAAGGGGAGGTTGGATCTAGGGTTTTGGGGGGCTAGAGGAGGAGGAGGGGAACGAGGCGCGGTCGGGACGGCAATAAATAGGGCGGCCGGCTGTCGGGATGGAGGCCGGTCGGAGCGGGCGCCGCCCACCCCGGCGAGTGGTCGGGTGCGGCGTGGACGAAGGGTCCTGACAGGCGGGGCCCGGGCGCGGGGTGGAGAGAGGGGGAGGCTGACGGCGGGGTCCGCACGTCAGCGGGAGAGGGGGTGCGGGCGCGCGCGCTGGGGGGAGTGGGCCGGCCGACTGGGCCGGCCGAGTAGGCCGCCAGCCCGAGTAGATTAGGGTTTCTCTCTTCTTCTTTTTTTGATTTCTTAATGCCAGCACATTTCCCTTTGTTATTTTATGTATCAAATCTACTCCAATTAACCTGAAATTTTTACAGGAGCTTCATAATATTATTCTCGAGCTACTGTAGGAGTTTGGACCAATTTGGGACTGATTTGACCTAGGTTCCCATTCAAATTCAATTTAGGGTTTCAATTCGGATTTGTGTTATGGTCGAGCCCTAGACATGCCCAAAGTTTCTAGAAATTGGTCAGGGGCTAGGGTTATCCCTTTTAAGCTATTCATGGAGTTTTAGAACATTTCTTCTACTAGAGTTTGCTTCATTCGTCGAAACCCTAATTCTGGCATATTTAGGGTTTGGTGTTAGGGACGAGGATTCACCGAAGGGTTCGATGACTTCTACCACCCTTATTGACGATATTGTCAATTCAACTTCTTCAAATAAGTTGATTGGTGTTTTGACATTGTTAGTTGAATTACTTCAAATAAATTGATTGGTGTTTGCAACAATTATCCACCGAGGATGAGATATTAACATATTCTATAAAGTAAAGTTGATATACAACTAAGTTTAAATAAGGTGTGGGTGATGATAATGCCATGTATGCATGAATGCAGAGCAAATACCTATTTATCGTAAAGTGGGTATTACAAAACCTACCCCCCTTAAAAAGATCTCGACCCGAGATCTCTAACGGTCGACAAACAAGGTTGGAAACTCGGTCTTGAGCCATTCTTCGTGCTCCCAGGTGGCTTCATCTTCAGTGTGGTTGCTCCATTGTACCTTGAAGAATTTGATGGTGCGGTTTCGAGTCTTCCGTTCCATCTCATCGAGAATACACACCGGATGTTCTCGATAAGAGAGGTCTTCATGCAGCACTTCGATTTCAGGATTAATCTTCGTCTCGGGAATTCGATGGCAAGCCTTGAGCTGGGACACATGGAAGACATCGTGCATCCGAGATAGCTCTGGGGTAATTCCAACTGGTATGCCACTGTCCCTCTTTTGTCTAGGAGAACATCCGGTGTGTATCTCGATGAGATGGAACGCAAGACTCGGCATCGTACCATCAAATTCTTCAAGGTACAATGGAGCAACCACACTGAAGATGAAGCCACCTGGGAGCGTGAAGAATGGCTCAAAGACGAGTTTCCAACCCTGTTTGTCGACCGTTAGAGATCTCGGGTCGAGATCTTTTTAAGGGGGGTAGGTTTTGTAATACCCAGATTCGATAAGTAGAGTTTGCTCCGCATTCATGCATACATGGCATCCTCACCACCCACACCTTAATTAAACTTAGTTGCATATCGATTTCACTTATAGAATATGTTAATATCTCATCCTCGGTGGATACTCGTTGCAAACACCAATCAAATTATTTGAAGTAATCCAACTAACAATGTCAAAACACCAATCAACTTATTCGAAGTACTCGAATTAGCAATATCGTCCACAAGGGTGGAGGAAGTCATAAAAACACTCCGGTGAATCCCCGTCCCTAACCCGGAAACCTAAGGAGCTGGAAATTAGGGTTTGGTGGCAGAGCAGATCCTAGTAGATAAGAAGGTCCAAGAGTTCATCCATAGCTCCCAGGGTAGAAACCCTAAACCCTCGACAAATTTCAGAAATCCTGGAAGCATTTAAAAACCTAATTGAAGGGTAAACCCTAAGTCGAAAATTGAATGGGGTCATGAGTCAAACATTGCCCGAAGCAATTCAAACCCTTACAGTAGGTCCCATTAATCACCTTGAAGCCCCTGCCAAAATTTCATAATGTTTGGAGCTATTTTGGCACATGAAATACCACAAAAACAAATCCCAAATCAAGCCCTAAATTGAATTTGAATGGGAACCTAGGTCAAATTTCATCCAAATCAGTTCAAACTCCTCCAGAACATCTCAGATAATATATTAAAGCCCCTGTAAAAATTTCATAAAGTTTGGAGCAAGAATTGTACATAAAATAACAAAGGGAGTGATTCTGTAAAATAGAAAATCAAAAATAAAAAGAAAAACCCTAACTACTGGGCCGGGAACCGCTCGGCGGCCCACTCGGCGGCCCACGAGCCAGCCCGTCAGTCCCTTCCCGCCTTCTCCCTCCCCGTTTACGCCTTCCCCTTCTCGGTCGCGCCTGCTCCCGAATACGCCTTCCCCCGCTCCCCCGCCAGCGCCCGGGCCCGCCTGTCAGGGCCCGGCTTCCACGTCGCCGCCGCTCGCTGGCTCCGGTGGGCGGTGCCGTCCCGACCGGGGCTGTTCGAGTGCCGCGCCGCCCCATAAAGCCGCCTCCCGACAGCCCTTGCCTCCCCCTTCTCGCAGCACTTCGCTCCCCCAAACCCTAGCGCCCAACCTCTTCCTTCCCGAGCTTCTTCCTCGCCTCCGATTCAACTCCGGCGAGAGATTGCCACTGATCCGGTGAGCCCGAGCAGCAGATCTTCTTCCCCGAGCTTCCCTATTTCTTCTCTGACCTACTCCGCCCCACCTTGTCGCAGATCCTTGCTGGAATCAACGTAGCCGTCGTCTTCGTCCTCAAGTCCGGTCGCCTGCTCCGACGAGCTCTCGCCTCGGTTCCAGAGGTCCTCGGGTTCCATTTCCTTAACCCCGAGCACCCCCTCTCACTCCCCTTAACCCGCCCGTTCCTTTTTCTCCGCAGTTCAGTGCCCGGAACAACGTCTTCACCGGTGACCCGAAGCTCCACCACCACCTCGCCGTCGCCGACCCCCTTCCCGACCTCCATCTTCCTCCCCGAGGACAGAAACGAACTCGCGGTGAGCTCCCGAGCATGTAGCCATTTTTCCCGAGTAGATTCGAGCCCCGTAGCTCGCTACGGCGAGCCCTCCGGTGAGGCGCCGCCGTCTGGGCCTCGGCTCCGGCCAGTTCAGCGAGGGAGAAGAGAGAGAGTGTGCAAGAGAGAGAGAGAGAGAGGGTAGGCCATGTGGCGCGTTCTGGTTGGCTCCCGAGCGCCACACCGGATGACAGATGGGCCCCGTTGCCTGCTGACGTGGATTAGTGAGTAGGGCTCTCGGGTAGTCTCTCAGGTGCGCGTTAGATTTGCAGAACAGTCTGGGTAAGCTTCGGGTAGGTTTAGCATTTAGGGTTTCGAACTGTTTAGGGCAGAAATTGTAGGAAATTTCAAATGCTCATAACTTTTAAACCACTCATCCAAATTTGATAAAATTATATATTTGGAAAGCTTATGAAATTCTCTACAGGATGGCTGAATCAAAAATTATTTTTGAGCACATGCACAGGATGTTATCTAGGGTAGATGTTTTGCTCCCGTCGAGAGTCGATAAACCCTAGATTTGCGACCCTAGCTCCAATTTCGACGAATTTTATACTTCTGGAATCCTCGCGAGATATCCTACGACATGGAACCACTGAAACTCCAGTAAGGATACATGCACGATAGATTTCGAGTTGATTAGCTTTTTATCGTCGTACCTCGTAAAACCTAACTCGACGAGTCGTAACTCATTGATCGTAGCTCCGAATCAAGTAATTCCAAATGCATTAGTCAAATAGTTCAGAGCACTTCTACGTTACGAATATGTATGCCCATACCACTCCAACATGAGTAATCATCTTTAAAACCCTAATCCGTAGTGAATGAATCTTGCCATGCATATAGTTTAGAGCAACCATTTAAACCAACATCGGTACATTATTTAGAACTCCATTCCTTGCATCAACCCTCATTCATACATGCTGGACCTTATGGATTCCTTTACCGTTTCCTTTCCGGTATTCGTGTTAATCGCAACAGAGCCCGAAGAAGGTGACCACCAGGCTTACAGCTCCCCGCAAGATCAGGAACAACCCGAATCAGGCAAGCAGAGCTTGTTGCATTCTTATTACTGTTGTCGTATGTGTATTTGCTTGTACTTAATTGTGAGCTGTAAGTTATGTATCATGATTATCGTTCGTACGACTAGCATGCTAGGGTTTTGCGATATGCTTTCGTCAGAAGTGTTTGGATTGGGATTGTGACATGATCTGGTCTGTTATGGTTATAAATCGACCTCGTACCCTAACAACTTAAATTAATAAAGTGAGTTGTGAGTGCCGAGGGCGTGCACAACGGGTACGTTGATGTTAATAGCAGTCGAGAACGGCGACCCAGGGATGTGTGAAGGTTTTTGTCGCCACATCAACCATACGCCAGAGTGTCATTTGTCCCTGTAACATGTGAACGTTAGGCGGAGATCTTCCCTGCGGCATAGTTGGGGTAAGCCTCCCTGCTTTTGGGGGCTCGCTACCCCCAAATGATTATGCACCCAATATGTGCGCAGGTGGTCGTATCGTCCGGTAACGCTTCGAGAGATTAAATGATAATGTGTTTTCCATGGATTAATGGGATTTGAGAAATTTGAGTTATCTTGATGGCTAAAAATTTGGTAATTGGAATTGGTTTTGAATTGGAATTCCCTGTTGGGTGTGATCGGAAGTTGAGTTAAATGATGGAATGGACATTGTATCTGATTGTGATCAGGATGGGGAGTCGATTGTGAACTGGATAATGGATTGGGTTGCTATACTTATATTGTTCATCTTTCACGTCTGATATGTATTTCCTTGTATATTGTTACTCTGAGAAGCATCATGTTTACTTGTTGCTAAACTAGCATGTGTAGGACATTTAATCAAGCACGATTAAGACTTGCGAGTACGTTTGTACTCACCTAGGTTATTCCTAGAGCTTGCAGGTGAGCCGGTGGTCGAAGATTATTTTGACGATGCTTAAACTTGGGGTTTCCTCGGTAGTGTTCGAACAATGGGATAGTTGGTGTTTTGTTCAGCGGCCACTGTGCCGCTGTGGGACTCACTTATT
Source organism: Stipa capillata (assembly GCA_019208055.1). Classification (NCBI taxonomy): domain Eukaryota; kingdom Viridiplantae; phylum Streptophyta; class Magnoliopsida; order Poales; family Poaceae; genus Stipa; species Stipa capillata. The sequence goes on along the minus strand of JAGXJF010001031.1, from coordinate 6,891 downwards.
TTGCTTCCGCTCTTGTTAAGTTTCTCCGTACTCGGATATGTTTCCGGTGATAACCGACTGATGTAATATGTCGTCCCATCGTGGACTGTTATTAGTAATATCGTAATGTAGAGCTTTGTGATGATATCCGAGTTGCTAAATTCAGGCTGCCCCTGCACAATGCGTGAATGATATGAAGTGTATGGGTATGCCGTGAAGGATCGAGGCCGTACCATTTTCTACTAAGTCGAGCAGGTGTTGGTTGAGTGACCCGCTGGCTGAGATGCTGTGCCGGCCAGGCAGGGTGTGGGCGTTCTACCGGGCTTTCGAGCGACCCACTAGCTTCTGAGCTAGGTTAGGGTGTGGGTAGAATTGCCGGGCTCCTCCGACCTTGCTTGTCGTGGTAGGATTCGGGAACGACTCTGACTCTTCACCGGATCATGATATCGTATGTGGTTTTGGGAAGATTGGTCGCTTCCGGCTGGCTCGCACGTGGCGGGTGTCGGATCGTTCTACCTTGGTGCGTACGGCGCAGGTACCGTGCCACCGGGCGGACGAGTCCTTCGGTCCTTGGCGACTTCGCGTTCCCCTAATCATATGCAATTCCGGGTCCGTGACAGTCCGGTCGGAAGGTTCGGGACTTCTAGAGGAGATCCGGACATGCTTTCGGATGGACCGTTTGGATAGTGCGGGACGGTCCGTTTGGACGGTCCGGTCGGAGGGTTCGGGACTTCTAGAGGAGATGCGGACCGGTTAGACGATTTGGTCGGATGGTTCAGGACTTTAATAGGAGATCTAGAACGTCATCTGTGACTGTCCGTTTGGAGGGTTCGGGATGGTACGTTTGGACGGTCCAGTCAGAGGGTTCGGGACTTCTAGAGGAGATCCGGAACGTCATCCGGGATAATCCGTTAGAAGGGTCCGGGACGGTCCGGTTGGATGTTTTGGTCGGATGGTTCAGGACTTCTAGAGGAGATCCGGAACATCATCCGAGATGATCCGTCTAGAGGGTCCGAGACGGCCAGAATGGACGGTTTGGTAAGATAGTTCGGGAATTCTAGAGCAGATCTAGAATGTCATCCGGGACGGTCCGGTCGGAGGGTTCGGGACTTGTAGAGGAGATCTGGAACGTCATCCGAAACGGTCCGTTTGGAGGGTCCAGAACGGTACAGTTGGATGGTTTGATCGGATGGTTCGGGACTTCAAGAGAATATCTGGATCTTCTTCCAGACGGACCGTTTGGCGGGTTTGGGACGGTCCATTTGGATGGCCCAGTCGGAGGGTTTGGGACTTCTAGAATAGATCCGGAACGTCATCCGAGACGGTCTGATTGGTAGGTCTGGGATGGTCCGGTTGGAGGGTCCGGGACGGTATGGTTGGACTGTTTGGTCCGATGATTCGGGACTTCTAGAGAAGATCCAGACCTTCTTCTGGATGAACAGTTTGGATGGTTTGGTATGGTCCATTTCGACGGTCTGGTCGGAGGGTTTGGGACATCTAGAGGAGATCCGGACCATCATCCAGAACGGTCCCTTTGGAGGGTCCAGTACGGTCGGGTTGGACAACTTGGTCGGATGGTTTGGGCTTCTAGAATAGATCCGGAACATCATCCGGGACGGTCTGTTTGGAGGGCCCAGGATGGTCCGGTTGGTCGGTTTGGTCGGATGGTTTGGGGCTTGTAGAGAAGATCCGGACCTTCTTCCGGACGGACCGTTTGGAGGGTTCAGGACGGTCTGTTTAGTCGGTCAGTCGGAGGGTTCAGGACTTCTAGAATAGATCCGGAACGTCATCCAGGACGGTCCATTTCGAGGGTCTGGAACGGTCGGGTTGGACGGTTTGGTCGGATGGTTCTGGACATCTAGAGAACATTCAGACATTCTGCCGGATGGACCGTTTGTAGTGTTCGGGACTGTCCGGTCGAAGGGTTCGGGACTTCTACAGGAGATCCGAGACGTCATCCGGGACGGCCCGTGTCACGGACCCGGAATCCACCTGTGATTAGGGGAACGAGGAGCCGCCAAGGACCGAAGGACTCGTCGGCCCGGTGGCACGGTACCTGCGCCGTACGCACCGAGGCAGGAACGATCCGACACCCGCCACAAGCGAGCCGGCCGGAAGCGACCAATCTTCCCAGAAAGCCACAAGTAGATTCCCAGATACCGGTGAAGGGGTAATACCGCGGGATAAGCCTGCGCTCCGCGATAGTCATAGGGAGGACTAGAGCTCGGGACATGTATCCCCTCAACCTAACCTAGCCTCGAGGTGCAACTCTGGGGGGAAACCAGCTCTGCTCTGCCGTCAGCGCGAGGCGTGACGGTCATGGGAGGCTTAGCGAGTACGGGACGAATCCCCTGGATCGGCCCAACCAAAGCTGCACGGGACTAGTGGTTCGCTCACCTCTGCCATCACGAAACGCAGTCCTAGCACGCAATAATACCACTGCACAGTTGCCCATATACTTCATCACATACATGCATTGTACATGGACAACCGCAAGTAACAACTCGGATACCACAGTACAAACTCTACATTACGATATTAATAATAACTGCCCACGACAGGACGATATATTACAATAGTCTGTTATATCCAAACACATATCCGAGTACGGAGAAGTTAAACAACAGCGGAAGCAAAATAAATGAGACCCACAGCGGCATAGTGACCGCTGACCAAAATCCACATCTATCCCATGAGTCGAACACTACCGAGGAAACGCTACTTCAGACGGTATTCGAAATAATCCCGGACCATCGGCTCACCTGCAAGCTCTAGGAATAACCTAGGTGAGTACAAAAGTACTCGCAAGGCTTAATCGTGCTTGATTAAATGTCCTACACATACTAGTTTAGCAGAAGGTAAACATGATGCTTCTCAGAGTAACAATATACAAAATTAATAACATGGCATCAACAGGGCAAATAAGGACAAGGTAAATAACAAATTAATTCATAAAAACAATCATATCATAAACACATCACCACAAATCCGATTCATCGAGTCCAAATCCAATGGGGCCACCTATGTATATATATCCAATCCGATCGACTCAGTTAATCCAATTCCAAATCCAAATGGCAGCCCCTAACCACTCCAAATTTAATCATCCCCGATGCGTAATTAAATCCGAATTGATCATTCAAGGACGCATTGTCAAGAATCCGACTTATCCATCACTTATCAAGATCCAATTTATCCAACAAAGACACATTGTGACTTGATCTCTCGGACCGTTACCGACAAACCCAACCCCTGACGATATACATGAGTGCATAACCGCAGGGAGGTAATGATCCTCCAAGGGGCGTGGAGGCTTGTCCCATTATACCTCAGTGTTGGTTCTCGCTAACGATCCCGTGTTATAAGGGATGGTGACACGCTGAAAGATATGGTTGGTACGGTGAAAAAACTTCGAGCTCCTGGGTCACCTTCATGCTGCAATTAGCACCAACCGTACCCATTGTGCACGCCCTCGGCTCTAACAACTCACTTAATGATTTGGGTTGAAGAGCCAGCAGATGTTCCCGACGTGAGACCCATCCTGCTCGTATTAATGTGCTTAACATCTCCTAATGACATTCAAACTAAACATACCCTTATGACGCACAACGGAGACATACACATATAAGCACACATAAAAGAGGGCATACACAAGAGTACGGAAGGTAAAATGCAACAAGCTCTGCTTGCCTTGATCTGGTTGCCACTGAGCTTGTGGGGAGTCGTAAGTCGGGTGGTGTTCTCCTTCAGGCTCTGAAGCGAGTAGTACCGGAAAAGGATAAATAAGGAACATTTAACAACCAGCATGTATGCATGTATGAACGATGCGAACTACATGTGCATAAGATGTATCGTGGGTTGTCGAGGAAGTATTACTGTGTGCAAGGTTTTGGGTTAACTCATCGGAGACTTGTGTGTGGTGGCTAGCTAGAATGCATGCATGGCAGGTTAAGAGGCTTCGATGAGTTTAGGGTTGCGTCGATCTACGGAAGAAAGGATGGGCTAACAAGCATTTGGTTGGGTGATATGTGTGGAACTTAAATCCTGGTTCTAGTAAGCTTCATTATTTGTAGCATTTCCTGTCTTCTTCTCAGTAAGGAACAAGGTATTGACCATCCTATTCTCAATATTATCTCATTACCTAAAATATTAAGTGGTTCATCACGTTGTTATCCGGGTGCACTATGTGTTACAAAGTTTAGAGCGGTCAGAAACGTGTCACTCGGAGTTATGACCCATCGAACTAGGGTTTCGTGTCGATCTGCGATAAGAGAATTAAGGAGTGTGGTGTGGGGTGATACATGTTGACCCTAGGTACGGGTTCTATACATTGTGTGTATTAAAGTCCGTATGATGAGATTCTAGGGTTTCATCGTTGATCTTCTTTGCATGTGAGCTAACGTGGGTGTAACTTCGGGTTAGGGCTAAGGATGGGAGGATCTTAGTGGGTAATGGTATTTAGAAGGTGAATATCCACAACATATTCGAGGACATGGACCTACGCAGCTGGGGTCGTACAAGTTGGAGCTATAGTGCGATAGTTAGAGTTTAGGGAGGAGCGTTGCATGAGAGGGAATAGATTAGGGTTTAGATTCAAAGGATCGGAACGGCAATCGATGGACTGGACATTATGATTCAACAAAATGGCAGAGGGTTCTACTAGGGTTCCAGAGCTACAGACGTTGCTTGATTCGGAGTTGGGGTCGCCATGCTAGGGTGGATCGAGGATCGACGGTTAAACCGGAAGGCCAAACATACTAGCCCTATTAACTTACTGTGCATGTACTCAATTTAAGGTTTTTGTTCCAGCCAAGTTGTAGAGCTTTTCACGAGGATTCCAGAAAGTCCAAGTTTGCTCAATTCCGAGTTACGGATCAAAAGATATCGTTGTTTGAATTTTATCGGAAAAACAAACCAACCCTAACCCTAATTTGCGCCATCCCTAAATGCTAACCCTACCCGAGATGTACCCAGTGCCAAAATCAAACTCCTACGCGTACCCAACAACTTCTACCCTCAGATCTCACTCCTTAATCCTCCTCTGGCTTACATGTGGGGCCTGGCTGCAGTGCTGACTGGGCAGCTAGATCCCAGTCAGCTGCCAACGGGGTGAGCTTGACCAATGGGGGGGCGCCAGCTTGACCCCCCCTTTTCTCCTCTCTCTCACTCGGTCGGAAGGAGCACAGGCGGCGGCGCTCCTCACCGGAGGCACACCGGAAAATGCTCTGGGATGCTGCGGTGCTCGGCAGGACATGGGAGAAGGAGCCAAGGCTCGGGGAGCTCACCTCGAAGTCCCAGCCGGGGTGCGGAGGGAAGGAGGCGACCGGATTGGAGCTCCCGGCGTCGAGGGCGGTGAAGATGACCGGAGCTTCGACGGGGAGCACCTCGGGCACGAGTCTGCGGAGAAGAAGAGGCCGGAGGGGTTAGGGAGGAGGGAGAGAACCACAGGAACAAGGAGAGGGGAGGAATGGGGAACCGAGGCCGCGGAGGGAGCTCGTCGGAGCCGGACCGGGGCTGGGGAAGACGGCGGAGACGCGAGGGGTCCGGGGTAGATCTAGGGTTCCGGGGAGTGGAGTGGAGCAAGCGGGGAGGCTGTCGGGATGGCCATTTAATAGGCGGCGGCGCTCAGACCGAGCTGGTCGGAACAGGGGCACCGCCCACGGCGGCTAACCGGAGGCAGAGACGTGGGCGACGGGAAACTGGCAGGCGGGCCCGGGCGACGGAGACAGAGAGGAGGAGGCCGACTGGTGGGGTCCAGTGGCAGGGGGGTTCCGGCGGGTGGTTAGCGGGCCAGCTCGGCGGCCCAGTAGGGTCGGCCCGACAAGTCATTTAGGTTTTTTTCTTTTTATTTTTCCTTTCCTTTATAACAGGGGCAATTCTTGCGTTATTTTATGTACCAAATTAACTCCGAATAGCTTGAAATTTTTACAGGGTCTTCAAGACATCATTAGGGATCTACTGTAAGAATTTGAACTGATTTGGACAATATTTGGTCTAGGTTTGAATTCAATTTTTGAATTTAGGGCTTCATATAGGATTTAGACTATAGTTGAACTTTTAATTATTTCCAAGGTTTCTGTAAATCGATAAGGGAATAGGGTTTCTACCCTGAAAGCTAATTATGCATCTTGGAATCTTGCACTCACGAGAAGTTGCTCCATTTCTCTTAACCCTAACTTTCGACACCTTTAGGGTTTGTATTGTCGGGGCTAAGTGTAAGGTTTTGAGGAAAGGTTCACCCTCGGGGTCAATATTTGCTTGGAAGGTTCAGTTTTAATCCCCATGTCCAACCTGAGTTTCAACCCTAAAGTGAGTTAAGGATTTCAATTGACGTGGGCGAACGTTCCGGGGAGGAGAGGGGAAGTTAACCTAGTGGCTCCCCGAGAGGGGATCGTGGATCCAACTTCCTACTAGAGCTATAATCGTTATTCGATACTTCGAATAAATTGATTGGTGTTTGCAATTTTATCCGTCGAGGATGAGATATGTACACATTCAATAAGGTTTCGTATTAGTGCATGTTAGTTTTAATAAGAGGCATGTGTGTGTGTGGGTTGTTTTAATAGGATGCTGAATGCTATGTATGCATGAATGCAAGTCGAAACCTAGATTGTCTGATTTGGGTATTACAGCTACGGACGGGCCACGTCGCGACTCTTCCACGCCCATGACTTAACGGCGCCGCGATTCGTGCTGCTTAATTGAAAGGGGATCCGACGTTTGGCCTTCTGGGGTTCATAGCCGTTCGGAATATACCCCCGCAAACAGCAACTGCAACGTGTTTTCCCGCAAACCACTAGCCGGTTGCCGTCAGATTCGGGACCGGGCATTACAGTTGTGAAGGGTTTCAGTGGTTGGCCTCAAGCAGGAACGTAATCACTTGAATACACCCGAGTGAAGGGCAATAAGGCA